>RXPK01003581.1:0-71825 GCA_004143645.1 Protaetia brevitarsis | reverse complement strand
GTTCAGCTACCTTATGATCTTGATATGCTTAAATACTTCACACGATGGCCCATCGCAAATCAACTACTGTTCATACATTAATGATGCATTACCATTTCGATTCTCCGATTTGTCTATTTTAGATTTTTTGTGTTAAAAGATATTTAGGATGTATCGAAAATCATACGACACAGTTGATGATTTTAGAGAAGCTGCATTAAAAGGTTTTGCTAATATTGATGGAAGTTCATTGGAATAACAATTCAGTTTTAGAAAGGTGTAACTTGTAATTAATAATAATTTGGTTGACTTTTGTTATTAAAATATAATATGACATTCAGTAAATAATATACCTACTTGCATAAAGTTGTTCATAGGTATACTTATTACTTGGATCATTGTTTTATTCATTATTTGTTAATTTATCATTTATTAATTTTCTAGAAGTAAAATATCGTTGCAATTTATTTACGTGTTTGTAAAAATATATATTGTTGAAGTCATTTTGAAAAATATCATTGTTTATTCTTCCTCAACATTTCCTCTAAATTCTATAATTATAGAGATATAGGAACCAAACGAAATAAAAAAAAAATGTTTTTTCTCTGTTATTTCATTTAGTAGCATTTTTTTTCCAAAAAGCAAAAAATCCATTGAGTTTATAAAACTGCAATTGTTCTTTCATTTGATCTGTTCTCTATCTTCATCTCAGAAAAAAATCTTCTTTATGTAGGGTAAATATTTTTCCGATATTTAGTATGGTGCCCATACTAAAAGTAGAATGAATACAATAAAGAATTGCTTACAAAGCTGCACTTGTAAAAACAACATTTAAATGTAATTAAAAAATAGTATATTACATGTGAGGTGAAAAATGTTTTATAAGAGTGGAGGAATCACGTTGATCACGTTTAAGTAAAAGAACCGTGAAAGAATACGCCAATGAGCATCACGCTATTATGCCATTCGCTCTTGCAAGATAAATTCTGATGTTAACGATGGTCGAAGTTTGTTTCGATTTCCGAATGAATCTATTATATACAACAGGACAAGAATTAAGAAAGTACATGGGTAAGCAGAACTACTGTCGTTGTGCAGAGGTTCCTAGATCACATTAAATCAATTTATTTGTTAATAGATACTCATTTTATACTGCATCGCTATTTGTCACAATAACTAACTTAATTCATTTTAGGTTCACTTCTTAAAATAATGTGATTTTAGTTTGAACCGTATTATACCAGTATAAATTTTAATCCTCATATTTCACATTTATTCACATTATAGACAACTCGATATTATTTAGTCTACGTCTGAAACTCTATCCACTTGCGCACCTCCGGACATCATTGTTAACAAACCATGAAATGAATTAGTCAAATAAAAAGGAACAGTCTTTACAGAATGATATAGTTATAACTCTGGAACCGCAATTGTGTGTGTGTTCGTGTCAGAAATTTGAGTCTGAATTTTGAAAGTCTACAATAAAACCCTTCCACCGAAGTCGTTGCACTTTTATTAATTTATTTGAAAAAGAACCACAACATATTTATTCCTGGAAGAATATTTTAAACCATAAAGTATATAAATTAAGATTTAGTCGGTAGTAGTAGTAAAAGTTAATCAAACATTATTTTACTAGAATCGTGTTTTTTATTATTATAAGCTGCTCAGAAATATTTGCAATAAAATTAGAATTAGAATTAGAATTCCTTCAAAATATAAATTATCCACACGTTTGAAAATTCCCGGCAACAGCTTTACAAGATGGCTTGAAGGTTATTGAGACCGGACTACAAAAGAACAAAGAATTTTGCAAGCTCGTCCTTATTGTTTGTATACTGTGGTATAAGATCCCTGTAGTAAAATTAAAATTTGTCGACTGCGGTATGTATATCATGAATAAAGTTTTCGCATTTCTTTAGAATTCTATTTCGCAATTGTTAACTTCCTTTGATTTGAAATTGTAATAAAGGTGAGATGTCGAGCAAAAATTGCCATGCAAATAGAATACGTCAATTTTTCATCATATACATATTCGTCCATAGAACAAGTGTTAATTTACTGGCAATAAATTTTAAATTAAAGTGATGTAGGTATGTCGAATACGGTATAATCCCTCCTTCAAATCTGCTTCTGTTTTTCAAACACAAGGAGATAAAAAAATATCAACTACTACGTTTGTATCGTTAACTCGACAATAACTTATGACGTGCAGGTTGTTGTTCGTTAATTCATCAATTGCTCATACGCATGAATTTGTGGGAACTTACAATTGAGCACGACCTTTACTTTGTCGCACGCAAATTCTATTGAAAAGGATAGCACGAATACATTAACTCAGAAACAAATACCTACTTGACACTAACCTCTGTACTGGACCTTTACTACTTATTAGTTATCATTGATTAGATTACTGTTGTCAAACGCACCTTTCCCATCAAATTTATGAAATCAATGAACAGTCTGAATAATTTAGACAAAATTGTCCTAGCCGACAATTAAAGCGATGCGAGTAATGAATTTATTTAACAATCTTCGTTTTTATCCGCCATCGCTTATAAGTCCATACAGCGCTTTATAAACGCATAAAAAACTATTAAAAACAAAACAGATGTTTGCATAATGCACAACAAAAATAAATGTATTCATCCAGATTTCTTAACAAAACACGATCAAACGCCGAGAACACAAAGGAGTCCTCGACTCCAAGCAAACACAATGTTTATGTTGCACTTATCATGTTTAGTGTAAGTATACATACGCATTGATAAGTGCCACTTTGTTTAAACTCGTACATTTTTAAATGTAACGCAACGATTATTGTGTTTACCAGAATTCCTCAAATTGTGTTTGTATTAAGCTGATGAATTAAACGGGTATTAAGCAAATTGCAATTGCGCTCTTCATCTATGGCGATTTTTTTTTATTGAATGTTGGCAATATTATAAATTTGTTTCATTAAATATACATTGGATACCAGATTTGGTATTCATAACTTTATCATTTAATATCGCCTAATCCGAAACAAATCCAATCATATCTCAAAGAAAACATACCTATTGGTTATATTTCTTCGGATATCTTTTTAGAAGAAATTGCTATCTACTTAATTCTAATTATTTCAAGTACAGTGAACTTTATTAGGCATTGTTAATTTTTTAATAGTTGTCTTTTTTATATTACAGAGGATCGTGACAAACGATGGCAATGGAAATAGATTATAGTGTTTTCTGTATAATATAAAAACGCAATCTAAATATGTTGATATAAATATGTAGAAGTTTTTTTTTATTAAATACTGAAATTCTCATTTTATTTTCATTCTAGCAATTTTACTTGATGCAAACAGATGTGATTTTGAAAACAATTAAAATATTTTAGCAAGACGATGCTTGGAGACATGCAAAAATAATAAAGAACGCAAATTATATCTAATTTACTAAATATTCTCTCCCGAGTTTTGTTTTAGTACAATTTTGTAAAAAAATGTTTGGAAAGCACTTGGGAAGTTACATAAGTTTATGTGTACGAAGTTTAGTTTGGTTTAGGAATTGCTGGTATATATCTTTCCGTAGAATATTTTAGTAATTTTCAGTCACATGAATTTTTTGACCAATATATATACAGGGTATTCCACGTAGTGGTTCATTAAAAGTTATGATTTCTATTATTTATTTACATTTGAGATTCTGGCACCATTATCTGTTCAATTGGAACTAGAAATGCAAAATACGTTAAAAAAAATTATCACTTTCGGTTGACCGGAAAATGGATGTCAACTTGTTATTTTAAACAGAATGAACTAATTTTTATTCATTTTTGTATTCTACAACTATAAATACGTCAGTTTTATCAGCTATTCCTATAGCTACATGTCTGCGTTTTTGAGTTATTTAAGTTTTCTTTTATTTAGTCCATAATCATTGCATCAGTGGAGAAATTATATCTCGGATATACTGCAAGTAGAGACTCCAAATTTGCTATGTATGAATGCAGATATTACTCTAAGAAACGGTAAGCACACTTTACATTCTAACATACAGGGTGTTCAAAAACTAGGAACACAAGCTGACATATTTTCAAATGCAGAAAAACCTCATTTTTTTAATAGAACATCCTGTATTTTTAATTCGGAATTAGGAATTAAATATCATCCCCTATCCTAATATCAAGCATTCCCTATACCTATATTTAATAGATTTTGAGATATGAGCGACTTTTTGTTAAACAGATTAATAGCCCTATCTTTAAATGTTTTGTAGCTGGCTCTGAAATGAAATTCACGTCAAATTCATGGTTATTTTTGAATAACCATACAAGAATGTCTGTCGAATAGTCATTTCTATTAATATTGCGTTGTACGAAAGTGTAATTACAATGATATACATAAACACTTTTTGGTTAGTCAATGAATTTGACATTAATCCCATTCAGAGCCAGCTACAAACACTCAAAGATAGGGCTACTTTGTCTGTTTAACAAAAGTCGTTCAATACTCAAAATCTATTAAAGATAGGCTATAGGGAATGCTCATATAAAGCCAGATAGGGGATGATATTTACTTCCTAATTCCGAATTAAAATACAGGATGCTCTATTTAAAAAACAATGAGTTTTCTGCAATTTGAAAAATATGTCACTTTGTTCCTCAGTTTTTGAATACCCTGTATGGTTAGAATGTAAAAGTGTGCTTACCATTTCTTAGAGTTATATCTACATTCATAACATAGCAAATTTGGAGTCTCTACTTGCAGTATTAACCGAGATATTAATTTCTCAATGATGCAATGATTATGACTAAAAAAAAAGAAAAACTTCAATAACTCAAAAACGGCAACATGTAGCTATAGGAATAGCTAATTGAAAACTGACGTATTTTATAATTGTAGAATCTAAAAATGAATAAAAAATTAGATCATTCTATTTAAAATAAGAAAGTTGTACATCTATTTCCGGTCAACCGGAAGTGATATTTTGGTTAAGGTATTTTGCCATTTCTAGTTCCAATCGAACAGATAATGTGCCAAAATCTCAAATATAAGTAAATAATAGAACCATCATAAACTTTAATGAACCAGTTACCTGGAATACCCTGTATAGCCAAGCTTTAGAAAGCTTGTACAAACCCTTGTTAAAAGCTTACAACAATCAAAACAAAATAGGAATTGGGTATTAATTTCTTAATTTTCTTGATTTTTAAGTCATAAAAATATGGAAATTTACATTAACAAGGACGTTTCGCTTTGCTTTCAAAAGCTTTTTCAAGTATACATATAAAAATATAAATTGTAAATGGTGTAAATTATAAATAATTTTTTTTGTTTAATGAATGACAAAATCATAATTCAAAATTCATAGTAAACAAAACATTTTTTACTATGAATTTTTAATATATCTTATATTTTATTTAAAGATCGCGTTTCAAAATAGTATGTTTTGATTATTTGCTGTTAGTAGAATATGAAAAATTGAATTTTGTTATTAAATAGATCTTTAAGATATTGTATTTAGCTATAAAATGAAATATACTTAAAATAATTTAAATTTCTAAACATACAAAAGCAGTTAATGATAAAACAGACATATTACAACATACAATATTTCACAAAACTATACAACTTAATTCTAGGGCTAAATGCAATATTTTTAAAGATCTATTTAATTACAAAATCCAATTTTTCATATTCTACTAACAACAAATAATCAAAACATACTATTTTGAAACTCTATCTTTAAATAAAATATAACGATATATTCAAAATTCATAGTAAACAAAACAATTATGATTTTGTCATTTATTAAACAAAAAAGAATATTTATAATTTACACCATTTACAATTTCATTTGACATTTCCATATTTTTATGACTTAAAAACCGAGAAAAAGAAGAAATTAATACCCAATTCCTATTTTGTTTTGATTGTTGCAAGCTTTTATCAAGGTTTGTACAGGCTTTCTCTAAAGCTTGGCACAACATTGTCATTCTAACCTTGTCATATGCTTTTACAGACAAGTTTATGGAAACCTTGTCATATGCTTTTACAGACAAGCTTATGAAAAACCTTGTCCTGTGTCAACTAGCAACCTTGTCATAACCTTGCAGCAAGCTTTACATCCACTAATCCATGACAAGTTACCGACAAGCTTTTTTCCCTTGTCAGGACAACTTTAAAAAAAGCTTGTGTAAACCTTAAATTGTTATCTGGGTACAAACAAATTTATAGAGCCCCAATACATGATATCATCGGCTCCATTTTAGCCGAAATTGTCAGCATAGATAGAATCAGAACGTTTAATTACTCTTGCTTATGTCGACGATTCCTTTCTTGTAGTCATTCACATTGTTTAAACTAAAGAATTAATTTTCCTTTAGAAATTCAAACAGAAAACAATTTGCCATTTCTAGATGTTCTTGTTATGAATGTGGATGATGTGAATTACAACTGACATTTACATTAAACTGTCAAACTCTAAAAAATCAATATCATCAATAATCCAAATCTTAAAACCAAAACTTATAGTAAATAATTATCCTGTCCAATTTATGAACAAAACTTTATACACCAGCAATACCAAAGAGAATAATGGCATTGATGAAAGGTTCTTGGAACGGACAAAACAAAAAAATCTTTTTTTACAATAACAAAAATCTAGAAAAATTTAAAATGTTTGCGAGCTTAAAGATAAAAATGACAAATCATTCTATTTTATTCAAAGCAAAATTTATGTTTTGGACTTATTTTACCGCCCACAAAATTGTTTATAATTGGCATAAATAAATAAAAATGCATAAACATTTTATAAGTAATATATTACTATTGTTACAATAACTTTACTTCTATATTTGCACGTTTGTTAAATACTACTGTCACCGATCACAGTTATAACAGCACTAACAACAACAAATATAATACAAAATGCTGTGTGATTCCTATATTGCCCTCACACTGTAAATTCAATGTGTGGGGTTAATTATGGCAACTTATTCCCAATAATAATAAGGCATTGTTAGGCTCAGACATCTTCAGATAATGAAAACGAGAGCTTTAAAATTAAAATTATTCATTTATAACAGTGTAGTTGATATTTCATATGTAAATGTCATTAAATAATATTAGCTTCATATGTTGTAGAAATCAGTACTTATAAGTACTCTGGTTTTTAATAATCTCAGCCATCTCTAAACTATGAGGTAAATTCTAGCGCTGTTATTGGTTCCGTAAAGACCATTTAACATAAGCCATTTTGACTACATTGGACGCCATTACATATTCAATCAGCTGTTTTTTGTAGATCGATCCAAATAGACTTTTGAATACCTACTTCTGCTAGTAATTGCACCTGATATTTTTAATAAACGTCAGCACAATAATGGGTGTTTGTTTGAATTTTTTTTTTATTTTTTGAAAAGCAAGAAGGTTTCGAAAATAGAAATTAAAATAAGTTTCAAGTAATGAAAATATCTCCGGCTAAATGGTGATTAGAACTTGGATTAGTGATTTTTTTTTAGAGGTGGTAACGCCTAAGCTGTATATTTCAGCTTATCAGGCCCCCGCAAGCAAATCTCCCTCCTAATCAAATTACGACCCGGAAAAGCCGATTATCGTAATGACCAGAGCGAGATTTGAACCCCGACTCCGCACTGATAGCCAAGCGTGCAAGCCACTCGACTACCAGCCAGGCTGGTAAAGAATAGAAATAGAATAGAGGAAACAACATTAGTCCCAGCCAAATAAGGCTTTAATAAAAACGTACAATCAATACACGACATAACTAATTATAACAAAAATACAGGTGTAATAAATAATGGCATGAATACGTTCGCCTAATAACGGTAACTCATACTGCCTCTCTGCACAGCTCCTATTTGACTACTGCTTATTCACCTACTCGAGCGATAGATATTACGTCCCCACT
The DNA here is from genome assembly GCA_004143645.1 of Protaetia brevitarsis. NCBI lineage: Eukaryota > Metazoa > Arthropoda > Insecta > Coleoptera > Scarabaeidae > Protaetia > Protaetia brevitarsis. The sequence continues at coordinate 63,927 of RXPK01003581.1, read as the reverse complement.
CCCGATTTTTGCGATGCCGATAATTCACGATGTTTGGGGTTGATTCGGTTTTAGTTGTATGTATAAATATATATTCTGCTTTAATGCAGCTCAAACATTTGCAATAGGACTTAAGTCCGGACTATTTAGAGGCCAGGTCAATACTTGTTAAATAAATGTTTGCGGAACGTATCCATTCTTGCACAATTCTTGCGATTTCTGCACGGGACAATTATCGTGTTGAAACACAAAATTGTCCCCATATTTACTGATGGCATCATCAGATTTATAAGGATGCCTGGATTTCTGCAACACCTACTGTTTTCATTTTAACTATTCAGTGTTCTAATTTTTTTACTATTAAAAATATGAGAGGGACCTAATATTAGTGTCGAGATATACAATCGCAGACAAGAGTTAGTTCCAATTTATATTTCAGTTAGGTATGTTGTAAAAAAGCAATGAAAAACTAACTATTTAGGAAGTATGAGAGATAATAAAAAAATTAAAGTTATGTAAAATTATAATTGAAATGTTTTATTAATTTTATTATGAAAGAATATGCGTTATGACATTTGTCCGTAACTCTATGTATTTCAGTTATGTCAAGTTTCAATGAAAAATATGTTTATACATATGTTATAAGAGGCGGATATCAGATAAACACAAATGCTTCCCTTTGTGGTTTTTGCCGCAAACTTGTTGCGTCTTAAACTGAATGGATACCCTTATTGAAAACTAATAATAATAAATCAAGGTCGTCAAAACAACTTTCATAGACAATTTACCAAATGAATAGCGGATATAAAATATGAGCTTATCAAATACGAGTAAACATTACCTATTTGGGCTACTCTTCGGCTGACATGAATAAAATTACCTCCAATAAACACAGTTGTATGTATAGTTCAACCTGAGAATATATAATCAAAATCACGATTCAGATTGTTAACCTTTTTGTGGGAGGAAGAGCTGTACATACAAAAAATAGGTAAGTTCTTATTTTGTGCCCAACCTCTTTTATAACTCACGAGCCGCCACTGCATTTAAATAAAATGAGAAAATATATATGTATTTGCATTTAATAAATTTTCTCAAGAAATCCAAATATTTGTATATGAACTAATATTTGTCTGTGTATAGTATTTTAAAACACAAGTTCATGTTGTTAACTGAACAAGCAAAAATTTACTTATCTTTTTCATAATTTTCAGACAATTTTCTGATTAGAAACAATATGTTTATAAATAAGGATACAAGTTGGTAAGTATAAATAGAAATTAAATCATCCTAGAAAAACAAATAATTCTATTTAAAAAAAAAATAGTACAAATTTCTTTTATACATACAATAAAATTAAAAATTACAGCCACATTTTAAACATTTTTGTGCAATAAATTATATACACCACAATTTATAAACACATTATTTACAATTACAAACAGGAATCACATCTATGAAGCTAATTTTTTTCCACAAGAATTCCTTTTCGATATGATCAACCTGTTCTACAAGCACCGGATACCAATTTCTACCGGCATAATCAATAAGGGGCATGTCACCGCCATAATCAGTCGGAGATGACTGGTGGGATGAATCTGTGCAAAGATTCATTTTATTCTCGTGGAAATGAATCTGGAAGATCAAGCAAAAAAACATATGAACATACTTGGTAAACACTAGTAGAGGAGCTAAACTCACCCTCTTATTTAACTTTTCCCTGATCATTGGTTTAATAACCCTCCAAACCACGCCGAAGATCTTCGGATTGTGGACGAAATGCCACCCTTTAGCCTGAGGGGCATCGCACTCTGAATGAAGGTCATCAACTTCATGGCGAATGTGGTGTAAAGGCACGAACCTGCCTGAAACCTAAATCTTTATAGTTCATGATCACGACGGCTCCTCTGACTTGAGTTTCGGTTCCAACATAGCGATTAGTGAATCAGGTAAGGATGCGAAGAAGTTGATCTGGGCTAACCTGCGATGGATCCCAACTGCCACCAATATTTACAAACAGGACCCTACGTCCCTTGTGATCACGATTTGTCAATACATTCACCACGTTTCTTCATGATCACATCCTTGATTTGTTCCGGCATCAGATTGTAAAGTATGTCCTTATGTTTGGCTCGGTATTTCGGCTATTCTTTTCATCTAAATAAAGATACGTCAGAATTAAACTTTGATCATTAACAACATATAAACCAGATAAAGATCCTCATTGTCACATATTTCTATGAGTACTGTGAACTCCTAAGGTCATTCTATCTGATACTTACAAGTTCGTATGCACTTTGGGCGTAGTATTTGCAAGGTCGCAAGAAGAAAGTCAGGAATTGGTCATCTGTTTCGTATTTTATGGTTTGGTCGTTTGCCAACAATTCGCGCAGTTCCTTAAGACCTCGTTCGATATTTTCAGGTGTTTCACGCAGTTCTTCTTCTGCGATCTTCAAAATCTCTGCGGATGCAGGGCCAGTTTCGATTACGAATGGAGGTTGCGACATCTACATTTCATGTAAGAAATATATATTATATTAAATTAGTTTAAAGCTAAGTATTAAGTTTTAAGGTATGATATAAGGGTGGAAAAATTGAATATTTTTTTCTTCATGAACTATTTAAGTTATCACGTGTTGAATGGCTCTGCAAGCAAATACTAGTCGTCAGCATTCTGCAAAGGCTCAACAGCTAATTTCTTCCACTCAAAATTATAATTGTTTTCTCTCTCTGAGATGTGTTTTTTTGGGTTAGACTTACAATTAGTGTCGTATTTTGGAATAGGCATCCATACATATATTCATAAGCTGAATTAATTCTTCCTCGTATCAACTATATATTCTTAAATTCTCTTAAAAATACGTTTATGCTGTCAAAAACCCTTTTGACCTTGCTGATAAAATTAAAAATGTTAATGTCCAGAGTTGCCAATCTCTTGCTTTGCTTGATGTACAACTATTATTCCTTAAGCTATCCAAAGATTTTAGTTTTACAAGAAATAAGATCAACTGAAATGTAATTTTACTGTATATTAATGTTCCCCTTGATAAATTTCTAACTGGTGTGGAGATGATATTTGACTCTACTTATTTCTATGGGTGATCCTCTCACAATCAGACATTTTAGCTGGAAATCGTTACAAATAAGTCTAAAACGGTTATGGAGAATGCTGAATATCTCATATCTTTACTGCCACTTAGGTAGATGGCTCCTACTTAATTACACATGATATTTAACAATTTTTCTACAAAATTGGTTCTGCAAAGTTTGCACAAAATCTCCTAGCGCAGATTTGAACCTACACACTCTAAGTTTACTGGACGAACGCTCTACACAATTAAGCCAAGGAGAGTATAAATTTGAGCCCAACTCGAACATATGGTCGATATTAAGATCTTGAAGGCCGGCAAGACAGCGAATATGCAAAGTTTACAAGTTTTTTAAGTAAGAATTAAAAATGAATGTATTTCTGCTAATAACTGTAATAATTAAAAAAAATCTTGGGAAAAAATCCTCTTAATTATTACAGTTATTAGTAGAGAATACATAAATTTGTTAATTTCTTACTGTAAAAAGCTTGCTATCTTTGCGTATTCGCCGTCCTATCGGCCTTTAAGATCTAATATAGATATGTGTTCGATCTGTCGCTCGAATCTATGTACTCCTCTCTGGCTTAATTGGTAGAGTGTTCGTCCGGTAAACGAGAATGTGTAGATTCGAATCCTGCGTGAGAGAACATTTTTCTTTCTTTCATTTTTCAGAGGGAAAATTCCTCTTAATTACTACAATTATTAGCAGAAATACATTAATTTGTTAAAATTAGTTCTGTTCGTGAAGGATTAACATTTACTCTTGAAATACAAAAAAATTTTCAATTGCTCTTTCTTGATTTCTGGATCATAGTTTTTCAGTTGATCTATGTATTCAAAATGTGTTAGTTCCAATTGTTTATTAAATTCTTCACACAACTCAGTATCTAAAGATTAACATTATTAAGAATCAAAGATATAGAATTTACAACACTTTTTATAAAAAAAAAAATCACAAAAAACTAATTAGATTTTAAAACTACTCTAAAAAGGTACAAACTAAACAAATAAATATATATAGCAACGGATTAATAAAATATTAATTTACTGGGAAAGTAGCATTCCTACATTAAACCACAATTAAAATATATTTTTTTAATGAACTTATTACCTTCTTACTCTCAACGAAACATTTAACTCAAGATTTAATATTTTAAAACGATAGTATAGAGAAATTGAAGTTCATTTATACTTTAAATTTAAATGATAAATGTATAAATTATAATAATAGTAAATGTTCTTTATTGGCAAAGAAGATAATTTACAACTCCAATCATAGGCGAAGTCCAGCAATACTGTTCTACTTAACCTAATTATGGCAGAAGCTTTATTAGTTACAGCTCCCAACAACTCTAAAAACGATTTCATCTTAGATTACGAAGAAAATGTTCATAAAAGTTTTCTATTAAAAGCTATTTTAAAATTAATTTATAAAACTTTAAAAACAACTTTTTTTTCAGTTATTAAGGAAAAGAATCCTTTCGCAATTTTTATATTTCTTCACTTAAAGGTTTGAAATTCGTCCAAATCTTTCAAATAAATTTAAAACTTTAATAAATTCATATAATTATACAATAATTTTTTTTTTTAGTTTTAATGAGTCTGGTTCATTTTGCAATACGGTTAAACTGGTACTGTTTATTTGTAGTATTATAGAATTAACTATTTGCAACGATTTTTTGCAGTTTATATAATTAATCGCATGCGTTTAGTTTGAGAAAGACTGTTGACAGTCGAAACTTCTTAGGGAAAGAAATTTTAATTTACAAAAGTAAAAACACCCATGAATCAGCTTTTAGTTCTTTTATTAATCACTCCACGAGAAAGAATTCAGTAAAACAAGATATTTTTGTAAATTTATGACAATTCACAATGTTATATTTAGGACAAAAAAAATTCAGAAAATAATATCAAAATATACTACTAGAATCAAGAATCATATAGATTGTTTAACCCAACTCAAACAAAAGCATTTATTACAAAAATTAGAAAAAAAAATCATTGTTATATCATGCTGTGGAAATGATATAATTATCGTTATGACTGGTGATGTTAATTGTAATTAAGTAAGTTTACGTTTTGCATATATACAATAGTTTAAATAAAAAAAAATTACAGAGATCTAATTATTAAATAATTCGATCTCTGTAAATCTCTGACATTATTTAGGTGGATTAGGCCAGTGATTTTGTATTACATACATTTAGTTTCAGATTATTTTTATAAGTTTGTAATTTTAATGTTTTACTATTGCATCCTAATGACGATTTTTTTATTGCTGCAGATTTATATTATAAAGATGCAACTTTTTTCTAAATATAAAAGCAAAAAAGAATAGGATAATACTTTAAACTTACCTTGTCAATTAATAATTTATCTATTTACACTGGCTTATCAATGTCACTATTATATCGTTCGCACGCACAAACTCAAACTTATTGTTATAATTGATTAGCGCAGGTATGCCATTCTCTCTTATATACGAATTGACTTTTTATCTTAAGATAGAAATTTATCGCACAAAGTTCATGTTACATTATACACATCTTATATACATGTCCTCTTACCGTACGTTTTATATTAATTGTTTATACGAATAGGTTTAACAGATCTGTATGCTTCTTCCCTGTAAATGCCGGCGAAAAAACAATTTTGCCAAACCAAATCAAGACATTCGTGTTTATATATATATACCTATATTGAGTTGGCGTTGTTGCATGGACAAGTGTGATCGACGCAATTTTATCATTATAAGTAATATATAATTACTTCAATTATGTTATTTTCTTTAATGAACATATATGGATAATGCTGGGTTCTGCAATAGTGCGTCAGGCTTCCACGTTTCTTTACAAAATTAAGTTATCAATGTGATTCATATGCCGACGATTGTACCACACCATGATACTATTATAAGAAAAAAGTTAGAACACTATGGTGTACGAGGTGTACCTTTAAAATTATTGAAGTCCTATTTAGAAGATCATCAGCAGGTTGTAGAGATTGAGCAATCGTTATCTTGGCCAACCTACTGCTGTATACCGATTGAATTAAATGAAAATGCAAAAAGAATTTTAAAATGAAAAAGAAAATAAAATTAGCACAAGCGAACAACAAACAATTGAATGAATGGATTAAATTAAAAATATTTAACACTAAATACAATTAAAATGATACAATAAACTCTTAAACTAACATTATTCAAAACAAAATTAAAAATGTGAAAATTCTCGGTAAATTGAAAATCAGCTGATCGGTGAAATCAAAACACAGCACTACGTATCTATAGGGGTTCTCCAAGGATCTAAACTTGGCCCCATTTTATTTATTTATTATCTAAACGACTTACCTTGTAATTTGGATCATTGTAGTACTGTAATATCTGCAGTTGATACCGCTCTCTTCGGTACAACAAATTACTTAATCAGCAGTGAAGCAATATCTATTGCACAGGCTAATAGTTGATATGCTACTAATAAATTAAAACTGAATGAGAATAAAACATAAAAAATAAGGTTTTGTAATGTGTGTTCTCTTAACCTTCTAGGTGTTACTTTACCTTCAGCTTTGAATTGGAAATGTCATATTAATCAGCTATACCAAGAATTAAATACTAATTACCAGATAGCCAACACTTTAATGGCTATGTATTGGGATATTGTTATACAGGCTGATTCTCAATATATGCGACAAACTGTAAGCGCTGATTCCTGAGGTTACTTTGATCATAAAAGTTCATAAGAACATATATGTCCAAAATGTCGCTTAGTTCTAAAGTTGTACAACGTTTAATAGTAAGTTAACATCATTAATGTTTTTATTATAAATTAATAAAATAATTAGTTAAACAAAATTAACTATATACTAACTGTTGAAATGACCGCCCCCTAACTGCAATACAAGCTTCTATCCTCCGTCGTATTGACTGGCGAGTCCGTTCTAAAATCAGGGGTATTTCGAATTGTTTGAAAAGCTGCGATAATACGATTTCTCAGTCATCGACATTTCAATAGGAGTCGTATAACTAATGATTTAAGGTGACCCCAAGAAAAAAGTCCAACAATATAATCTGGAGACCCGAGAGGCCACGGTTGTGGACCTCCCCGCCCTATCCACCGATCTGGAACGTATTGTCCAAAAACTCGCGAGCAACTAAACTAAAATGCGCTGGAGCACCGTCATGCATAAAATACATTTGTAATCTTAATTGCAACGGAACTTCTTCCAGCAGTAGGGGTAGCTCCTCTTCAAGAAAATTGCGGTATACCTCGCCATTTAACCGCATCGGTAAAAAATGTGGATCTATCAAGTGATCCCCAACAATTCCGGCCCACACATTTACAGAGATGTGATGTTAATAACGGGCATTCACTAGTTCGTGCGGTTTTTGTTCGGCCCTTATGTGATTATTATGAAAATTAATAATCGTGTTTCTAGAGAAAGTAGCCTTGTCGGTGAAGAATATTTGAGCCAAATACTCAGGATTTTGTGCGATTTTCCGTTACATCCATTGACATAAAGCCACTCTTTGCGGAAAATCTGCCGGCAAAAGCACCTGCACCCGTTAAATGTAGTATGGATACAACAGCTGATCTTTCAATATCCTCCAAACTGTGGCCTGACTGATGTTTAAAACAAACGCAAGTTTTCTGGTGCTTGTAGTAGGATGTTCCTCAATTTCATTTAGTACCATTTCTTCAACTTGTGGAGTTGTCACTGTAGATGGGGGCCCGTTATCAATCGTCTGTTTTTTAAAATTTCCCGTTTCACTAAGAGGTTGGTGAAGACGGGCAAATATTGAATGATGCGAGATGATACGGTTCGGGTATCGTTCTTCATAAAGACGTCTAGCAGCCGACGAATTTCCATTGCAAACCGTAAACGAAATGCATATCACACATCTCAGCATTCGTGTAATTCATTTTAGAAAACAGAAACCGGCAATAAACTGAATGAATACTCTGACAACTATTGACAAATATTGAAACGACAAATAAACAATTCCCTCTCAACACAATAGTTTTTGAAGAACCAACTGTGATATTATATCGTGTTAGTCATAGTTCATAATTTATTATTAAACATTCAATAACTTTAAAACCAAACCGTTTTGGACATATACTCATATGAACTTTTATGATCAAAATAACCTCAAGAATCAGCTGGCTCTTAAAGTTATGTCGCATATATGGAGAATCACCCTGTACCAACTTTATGTCCAAGATTCTTCCGTCAGGAATTTTACCAAAAAAATATTTGTTGTATCATTGAGATAGGTTAAAAAGTAGCACATATTCACATCTTAATACATTTTATTATTATACGAAAATATTCATAAATACATATCATATTGTACTAATAGTAGGAGCATTCCCCGCAGGAAAATATATCTATCATATTTTCCCACAAGAACACCATTTCTTGATGAAATCGTCATGTTGTTGTATAATGGGATACCAATCCTTCCCTGAATACGTTATCTTAGGGAGAATGCCGCCACATCTTCAGGCAATACGTCAGCATCGATAAATTTGTGCAAGAGATGTCAGGTCATTCTGGTGAAAATAAATCTGGAAAATTTAAACGAATATCAATTGTCTATATCGACGAGTGTCCTTTGCGAATAAATATCACCCTTCCGTACAGCTTTTCCCGTATTAAAGGTTTAAGTATCTGCCAGGCAACTTTGAACAACTTCGGGTTATTAATTATATGGACTTCCTTCAATCTTAACGGCAGAGCTTCCTGACTAAATTCCGTCGAATTCCTAAAGAACCTAGATTGAACCCGCGTAATGTTTCCAGCCGAAACCCTTTCATATCTACAATCACTGCGATCCCTCTGACTTTGGGTTTGCGGTTCCTAAAAGCGCTGCTAACTGTAAGAGATAACACATTAACAACAATTGATCCGCACTGACTTTAGCAGGGTCCCAATTCGAACCAAATTTACATATGAAAACACGTCTGCCTTTTTGGTCACGATTCGCCATTAAATTTAAAAGATCATAGGTTGTAAAAGGTTCTTTAACGTGTTCTTGGAATAGGCCAAGTGGTAACACTTTGTATTTGAATTCGGCTATATTCTTCATCTAGCAAAATAGAAAGATCAAACCAATGAAAAAAAAGAATACAAACAGAGACTTACCAACTTATAAGCACTTTCGGCATAGTATTTACATGGTCTTAAAAATAACATCAAAAAAGCATCATCCGTTATGTACTTTATCGTACTGTCTGATTTTAATAGCTCTTTCAGTTCCTGCAGTCCTTTAGCAACATTCTCCGGAGTTTCTCGCAACTGCTTCACCGCGATTTCTTTCGTTTCATCGGAAATGGATCCAGTTTCTAACGTAAAAGCCGGCGATTGTTTCATTACGACACTCTAAACTATATTTTGGGTACATTGAATGCGTCTACTTTTCCTATGATAACGACACCAAAGATAAGATTAAGGTGGGATTTATTTTATCGGGCAATAAAACAAAATCTAGATTGTTAAAACAATCAAACGCTATATGATATATTTTAGATTCTTTCAATTCGTTTTTCATATGTACTTATAGGGCATACGTTCTTGGCCACACTGTTCAAGGTTTGTCAGTTTTAACAGTAATTATTACGCATAGATCGTGTGGATATAAGATATCGCGCAACAAAATACAATGTTTATCCGTCAATAGATACAACTACTCACATTAATGTATTTGAAAATCTGGCTACAGTATTAACTAGTGATGTGCTTAACGAGCGATTCTTGCACTCGATTATATCTAATGAACAATCGATCGTTCATTAGCTTACCGAGAACTCGGAACTCGGCAGAACGAAGATTCCGAACAATTGATAGACACTCTATGCGTCTATATAATACCTGTGTGTACATAATATGTACAGCGAGGTGAATGAATAAGAAGCGTTGTATATAAACTTTTCGCACGATAAATAATCCGAAAGGTTTTGTGAAACATGCGGCCAAAAAAAGGTTTAAGGCCTGTTTCAGACCAGGCGGTTGGTTGATTCAACTAAGTTGCCTGGTTTACTCTCAACTAGTTGATTGTCATTGAAGACCTATTCCTATCAGTATGTTCTTTGACAACCGCCCATTCAACTAGTATATACAGGTGTCCCACCGAACTGGGACATTAAATTATTTTGAACTTCTAGTAGAAATTTGATTTTGAAACTTGTAGTGTAGACATGGCCTACTGTGATATTTATTAGTTGTATTTTCAACTGTATAGCATTTTCGGTATACAGGGCGTTGATATCAATTTTCTTATTTTAAACGGAATGGTATACTTTTTATCGGTCTAATGAATTTGGCGAGTCATTTGCAATTAGTTTATGTGAAGGTTCCCTATCCCTAAACTCAACCGTTTTTGAGATATTTGCAATTTTGTTGAATTTTTGACATTTCAAATAAAATTAAATAGCTAATGAGGTATCAGATATTTAGTGGTTCTACTAAAGTCGATGTAAATACAAGGACATAGCTATAAGGTATTATAGCAATAATCATTGGATCACATACAGAGTGTTCAAAAACGCGCCTCCAATGTGGATACCTTTAAGCTAACAAAACTTTTTTCTTTCAAATGGAACATGGTATTTTTTACTACAGCATTGAATGCAGCCTAAAATTCTACATCGATTGATATTAGAGTTTAGTATACTTATTCTTAATAGTTTTTGAAGTATTAGCATTTCTTGCAAAAAATTGTTAAAAATATGCCTAAATTCAGTTTCAACCAAATAAAATGAGCTTTTTCCTACAAAACTATGTACATTACTTGCCTAATCTATCTAAATATTTATGTTTCAGATATCTAAAGTTCAGTAGTTTCTTACTAATAGTAATGTCTTTTAGTCATAGAGAACGTACATTAATTATTAGATATTAGTAGGCCATGAGATGTGCTAACAAATAAGTGATATCCATTGTAGGTAATTTGCCAAATTGCGCAGTGATAAACCTATGCAGTATAAACAAGTCATATCTTTTATAGAAAGTCCTAATGCTGTCAACCCCTTTACACATTTTCTTCTAACAAGTAAAATATTGTAAATCGAAAGAAATAAGAAAAACATTGAAAGTTACATATACAAATAACATTTTAGACTTATTCTACAGTCATGAAAAATATAACAATGATTAGATACCTACACTTATTTGCAATGAATAAAAACCTCAAAAAAATAAAATACAAAGGGAAATTAAAGCAGTATCCTAAATACACCCATAATATTTCAAATATTGTTCCCTTACTAGACTAGGTATTTTCTTTATAGGGGAGCCGTCTGACATGGATTCTCCGAAAACAATGCAGTCTCTTGGCTTTTTGTATTAAACTAGGTATTAAGCGATACAGACAGATAACATAAATCAGGAACAAACTATTAAAAGTCTTCGAAAATGTCCATTATAAATATTCTTTCAGGATAATAGTTTCTTTGTTTTTTTTTAATTTAACTTATTTTCGATGTATTTAATAAGCAAGCAAAAATATTAACATCTAATTTGCTGTCGCATGATAATTATGGCTGATTAATATTTTATAACTACAATTACATAAAATCTGCTAATAATTGGAAAACTTCCAATGATAAATATCTCAAGTATGGAAACCAAATAATGCAAAAAAAGATAACGCATCATTCTAAAAAATAATATACAGAGTGTTTTTAGGAAAAAAAATATTTTATTTGCTCGAAACTTGGAAATTTCTCATATTTTAGTTCATAAATGCTAATATCTCAAAAACTATCAAAAATAGGTATACCAAATCCTAATGTCAATCGATGTAGAATTTTATGCTGCATTAAATGCTGTAGTAAAAAATACCATGTTCCATTTGAAATAAAAAAGTTTCGTTGGTTTAAAAGTATCCACATTGGAGATACGTTTTCGAACACCCTGTATGTGATTCGGTCATTATTGCCATAACACTTTCTACCTACATCTTTGTACTTACATCGACATTAGTGGAACCACTAAATATCCGATACCTCATCATCAGCTATTTAGTTTCACTTGAAACGGTGCAAACGTCAAAAAATCAACAAAATTGCAAATATCTCAAAAACGGTTGAGTTCAGGAATAGGGAACCCTCATGTAAACTAATCGCAAATAACTCGATACATCCATTGTACCGATAAAAATTGTACCATTCCATTTAAAATAAGAAAGTTGATATCAACACCCTGTATACCGAAAGTGCTATAAAGTTGAAAATATTTTCCTTAAATAGACCACAGTGACCCATGACTGCACTTCAAGTTTCAAAATCAATTTCCTGCTAGAAGTTCAAAAAAATCTAATGACCTTGTTCGGTGGGGCACCTGTATATATTGCTATAATGACAGAATCTTGTATAGAATGTCGTCCCAAATCAACTAAATCTTACTGCAACTTTTTAACTCTATTAGTTCGAGTAAATACGTGAAAAAATGTAGGAAATCTGGATGTATATAAGAATGTGCGCTAGTTATACAGATTAATTATAGTGATCTTTTTAAAAAATATAGCTTACCCACAGCCAAAACACTAGAGCCACCTCCAAGACGTTTTAGTACATTATACATTGCAAACAACGGCTTTGATTTTAGGTGAGTGACCAATTAGTTTGGAAATCTCTCGTCTTTTTTTTCTGGTTAACCAATGAAAACATTGGACTTCTATCGAATGTAGTTTAGCTGTTTATATCGTTGTTGCAAGATACTCTTCCAAGTAACGGGATAATGCCCTACAAATATCTGATGGCTGAATGGTAATTATTGGCTTTTTAAATTAAAATTGGAAATAATGCTTCGTTATGTAACAATAGTCGACACAATGGAAGTTGGAATGAAAATAATAGTATCTAAGCGCAATAATGGTGGTTAATATTCGTGGAGGTGAAGCTTAATATGGAGAATAATTTATATCTAATTTATGCGCAAGTGTGAATATTATAAGTACATGGTGCATGACTTATGTATTTTCAATAATAGAATATTGGAACTAATTGCACAATGGGTATATTAGAATACAAACATCTGTAACGTCAGATACTTAGCTCAGTTGCCAAAAAACCAAACGATTATCATTTGCATCATCATTATTTGCATTTTTTACATTGTGGTCGTCGAAATGACAATACAAATTTTTAGCAACTTACACTTTTAAGAAAATAATAGATACCGAAATATACCAGTAACAAGTGAGTAGTTGGTTTGATGAGAACGTAATGATAGATTCCTTTTATAATTCTATTGAATGATTATGTGATTGTTTTCTTTTAAATAGGAACGCTTATTCTTTCCCTGATTCTTTGATGCTCTATCTGAATTTTGTCGACGTGGTAATATAGATACTTTGACAGCTTATAACGCATCGACAAAATGAATTGGTCGATATCTGCTTGTGGCACCTCGTTCCAAGCAACTTGAACGTCGTGGATTAGCTGTGCCAGAGTCTGTGGAGGATGGTGCAAAGTGGACGGCCTCCTCCCCATGATATCCCACAGATGTTCAGTGAGGTTTAAATCCGATGAACGTGGTGGCCACGGCAAAGCATTTACGCCTGCTTCTTGGAGAAAGTCCATAGTTGGACGAGCAATATGGGGACGTGCGTTGTCTTGCTGAAAAAGAATGTGTGGACGACCATCTGGATAGGGTAGTAAAGCGGTTGCCTCGAATGAAGACAAGTGGTGATTGGCTATCAATAGCTTCCCAAACTATTAATCCAACAGTTTTGTGCACATGCCTCTCAACAGCAAACGCAATATCAAGCCGCACTTCACGTTGGCGCCGTACCCTTCTACAGCCATGGTGCATACCTAGACAGAATCGCGATTCATCACTGAAGACGGCATTATGCCATTCTGGTTCCCAATGCTGCACCGCTCTTTGCACCAGATCAAACGTTGACGATAGTGGTCCGCAGTCAAAGGAAGCACTAATCGTAGACGATATGAAAAAACTCCAAAGGCTTGAATGCTGCGATATAGTGTACGCATAGTAACAGGTCTACCTTCTTCTTTAAACCATTGGTCAACGATTTGACGCGTAGAAAAACGGTCTCCTAGAGCTAGTTGTCTAAAGTGCCTATTTTGACGCTCTGTGATACATTTCGGTTGACCAGTTGGTCTTCTTCGCGTTCCTTTACCTTCTTCTGTCCACATACGACACACACGCATTACCGTCATAGCAGTATAATAAACAAGACGGCCAAAAGTATTTCCTACCAAGAAATACTCATCGCCGATTAAATTCCCACAGGAATCAAATGCAGCTACCACTAAATTATACTGTGCTGTGTACTGATTGACTTGAAAATGCAAAATGAATTTTTTAATATGAAAAAGAAAATTAAAATAGCTAGCTGTACGGATAAAATTTAAAAGGGCGCAAGAGAACAATTAACCTCAGAGTTATCCTCGCGAATTAAAACTTGAATCTAACCACGAAAAGTAAATTGTGAGTGAATGAAATCTGACTTCCTTAAATACCCCAAAAATTGAAAAGGTATAATTTAAAATAAAAGAACGGAATTTTTTTAACCGAAAGATGCTAAATAACAATCAAATTTATTTTATAGAATGGGTTTAATTACAAAGGTTCAGGAAAAAAAACCGTGAACTGAAGGTTCTAGCCTAAAATAAACTGCATGTGATTTTAAATTACAATAGGACAATGCTATATCCTATACAAAGCAAAAGATTTGTTTGTTTAGGAAGATAATCCTAAATATACCAATTCAATCCACGTTATTTCAACAAAATAAAATAAATTCGTCGACAAACACTAGAAATTTATAAAAATGAAAACTAAATGCAAGAACAATGCTTCTACTCACCCAACCGAGGTGATAGATAAATAAAAATGAAACAGCAAAATAGGAAAACGGAAAAATTAACTCTTTAAACTATAATGAGAAAAATTACAACTAAAATATATCTTCCTGCACAAAAATAATAAATGATCTTATATCTACAACGTATACATGTCAATATATTAACAATTATTACACAATGAATTCCTTGATTGGCTATATAAATGACAATTTATGCGAAAAGTTAGAATATTAAAATGAATTACAAAATGGCAGATTTAAAAAATACATCACTCACGTTAAAGTCAACCAAGGAACTGCCTGACAAAATTCTACAACGCAGCCTCTAAATATTCAAAAAACCGTGGACATCAAAAGCCGATGCCATCATCAAGTGCAGGAAGAGGGTGGAAATAGGAAACACTTTTTTTGTTCAAAATTCCGAAATGTGATTGGCTGATTCGAAAAACTTCCGATGGCCACCATATTTGTTTAAAATTTTTATTATTTGCTATAAATTACGTTTTAAATTGAGCGTCCTTATGTAATGAACCACTAAGGACAAACCAACATCACAATAGGTGATAATTTTGATGTCTTCGAACTCTAAGGATTTTGTTACACTTAACACTCGTAGACGGATGCGCAATAACTAAACATTTCTGTACTAGCCAGCTCTCATAAACAGATTTCTTCACAAAAAAAAACCAAGAGATAATGTTCTTTTCCCCAAAAAAATATCGAAGATAAAAGTTCACATTCTTACCATAGCTTGCTTTAGATATAGTTTTTCTGATGACAAAAACCAGGTTGAACAAATTATTCTTTCTAATGTCACTGAGTATGTAACCAGATACTGCATCTATGAACGCTCCAAATGAAACAATATTTATCTCTTTATCGCACTAATTCTTTACTTTTTCTCACACTGTACATCCAGTATCCAAATGGAAACCAAAGCTGCTATAGTGTCGCGTTTGGAAATACATATTCAAAGATAACTGAGTTAAGAAACCATTTTGTTACAAAAATATATAAATATATATCGGATTCCAGTACGTAAACATCACAGAAATGCATTGCACTTATACTTTTCCACAAGAATTCCATTTTTTGATGAAATCATAATGTTGTTCTATGGCGGGATACCCAATCTTTTCCTGAATATGTTATTTTAGGAAGAGCGCCCCCATAATCTTCAGGTAATACTGCAGTATCGATAAATTTATGCAGAGATGTCATATCTTTCTGATGGAAATAAATCTAGAATTGAAATAACGATTATTGTGCATATCAACAGGATTTCCTTGCAAAGAATACGTTACCCTTCCAACGCAACTTTCCTGGATTAAAGCTTAGCTATCTGCCAAACTAACTTAAAATATATTTGGGTTATTAATAAAAATGGAATTCTTTCAGCCGTAAAGGCAAAGCTCCCTGCAGGAATTTGCTCGCTTCAAAGCGAATGCTGGACGTGATAGCTCGTACTTGCTTCAAGCCCATGCGTTTAGATCCACAAGCACTACGACACTCTAATTTGAGTAGTTGGGTTTCTATAACGCCGCTAGTTGTAAAAGGTATAGCATGCGCAAATTTGATCTGGAGTGACCTCAGAAGGATCCAATTATCCACTGTTTTCAATAGCAAAAATTCGCCTGCCTTTTTGGTCCCGATTCGCAATTATATTCATAAACCAGAGGTCGTAAAAGCTTCTTTTCATTTTCTGGAACAGGTTTTACTATCAGGTGAATATACTTGATCTATAGTCAGCTATGTTTTCATCTACAAAATGGGAGGAACGAAAAGGATATAGGAAAAATAACTCCAGAATGTGACTTACAATTTATGAGCATTCAGCGTAATACTTAAATGGTCTTAAAAATAATATCAAAAAATCATCATCGGTTACGTATTAATTGTAGCATCGGCTTTTAATAAATCCTTAGTTCCTGCAGTCCTCTAGTAATATTTTCCGAGTTTCCGTACTTCCTTTTGTAGCTACTTCTTTCGTTTCAGGGCAAAAGCTCTGTTTCATATCTTTAAAACGAAAGTCTTCATTGCGACAGTTTCAAATAATAATAACAAATTTAATGCATCTGAACAATATATCATAAACGAATAGGAATGAAAAAAGCTTTGCTTTTATTAAACAATAAAACTAGCGCAAAAAATCTACAATCGAAACACCGATAAAAGTGGATTCCTATTTGTGATTTAATCTGTTTCAAATTCCATGTCCTAACGAACAGTTGTATTTATAAATAAATAGGACAGAAATTGTTGTTAGTATAAGTTTATCTTTATTTATATCTTGTTAATAAATGAACTTAATGCTGAAAAAGTGTTTAAAAAGGCTTGGTAACACAATATTTCCAAAATGTTCATAAAAATTGTTGAGACTTAACGTATGCATACATTATCAGAAAATCTCCGAAATCTTTTATTAATGATAAAATATTCATTAAGTTGGATAGGTACGCACTTTAGGAACATATTCATACATTGATAATATGACAATATTGTCTTGATTTCGTGTTATAATTTGTCTACAAAGATGGGAAGGTACTGAATTTTATTATATCTAAATTAGCCTTGCACCACGACCACTCTCATCAACTTTGCGCTGTCCTACCGCAACCATTCGCAATTCCTATAAAGTCAAGGTGATCTTACTATTGCTGGATACCAGTCTTTCCCGGTATACCAAATCTTTGGCAAGAACCTCCTAAATCTCAGGTAGGTGAAGACGGTGCTACGTACTTGTGAAGATTTTTATATCATTTCCCATGGATAAACGTCAACAATATAAAAATGCGATTATATACCGTAAATGATAAAGAAGAGATTCACCTACTCGTTCGCGAGACTTTTATCATTAACAAGGGCTTCACGATGTTCAAGCAGGGTGAAGATCATCGGATTAGTGATGATGTGAAAATTCTTTAGTCTCATCGGTAAGGCGTATTGCAAGAACGTCAACAAATTCATGGCGAAGACGGGTGAAGCCCATGACTGTTGCAGTCCTATCCCTTGGCAGTCGACGATGACGACGAAACCACGCATTGGGTTCGGGTTCAAGGAGAACGATCCTAACTGCGTCAGGTTTGCATCTGTAGCATTTGGTCGGTGCTTATTTTGGAGGATCCCAATTTTTTGCGCGACATATAAGATCGTTCTGCGTTTCTGGTCACGATCTACTAAGGGAAGTAAATGTCCTGGAAAAAGTTGTTCCTGCAGTTTTGGAGAGTTGTCGTATATTTGCTGTTTTTCGCTTTAAAATCGCAATCCTTTGCATCTAAATATAATAAACATAATATCTAATCTAATTACAGTATTGTGAAGCAAATCTTACATAACCTTTAAACTGCAAATTGCAAAACTCATACAGTTTACAGAAATATAACCGATTCTTTAAATTAATTATAGACCAATCAAGCGTATATTGCACCTCTGCCAAAATCTTTGAACACAAACTTATTTTAACAGCATATAATGATCTAAATTCTAACCGCATGTTTCATTAGAATAAATCAACCCACTACAGCATTAACAACAATCAATGTATAGTATATTACGAATATAAACTGAATCAGAAGTGATGGCTTGTTTAATTACGGCTATCAAAAGCCTTCATCTGGTTGACCATTCTGCTTTTACTCCGTAAACTTGAGTTTTTAATGAGTACCTATGTAGAATCTTAGACATGTTTCAATCATTTTGACAAATAGACTCATTGTGTAGAAATACGGTTATGTCAAACGAGGATAACACTACTATTGTTCTGGTGGAGGGAGGTTGGAGTTGGCTTCCGCGCAAGGTTCAATACTTGTCCGCTATTTGTTAACATTTTCGTCAACGACTTACCTTTCAATATCTCGGGAAAACCAACGCTATATGCAGATGATACAAATATAGTGATAGAGGGTAACAATGTCGACGCCGCAACTAGTAAGTATGGGTTGGTTATGAGTAGAGACCGGATTATATGCAAAGTGCATAAATTTTATTTTTTGCATGTCTTTAATTATAGTCTATGTGTAGACGTACTACACTAACTGAATTTAATTAGCGCTAATTAGCGAGTGCATATATTGTATATTCAGGCATTTCTATGCATATTTTTACAAAAGTTGCATATACTGCATATTTAAGCTTTTTCTTATCCTTTCTATTAGTAAAATTCCTAGTAATTCCTATGTAGATCGACAACCGACAATTCTCAGAACGATAAATCTTTTACATGTGTTTCTCTAATACTTTTTTCCAAGAACTGCACGTGCTTAATTTCGCCTAGCAGAAGGAATGTGGTAAATACGTTTTATTATTATTAATTCCCAAATAAACTATTCATTCATTGAATATCTTTTGAGCGAAACAGCATGTAATTGTGTTACGTTTTTAAATACTGTGCGTACACTACAATGAGTATAGCAAACAAAATTTCTTTATGGATAAGCATATCCTGAACTGGTAAAAAGATGGCGACAAAATATTTTGTCGAGCCTGCAAGTAACACTGGTAAGTTTAATTTTACTAAAAGCTTTACAATAGTTTTAAATTCTTTAACTTTTGATATAAAATGACAATTGTTGTTTGTAGGTGTCTTCTGAGAGAAAATACCTGATTGATCAACACGCTAAACTCCATCACAATATTGGAAAATGTGAAAAACTAAAGCAATCCGCATGTGTGCAAGCAATCTATAACGTCAATGTGTAGCATCAACTTCACGAAAGTCAGAAACAGAAGAATATAATACGGATCTGTGTAACCGCATTAATTTCGTATAACATACCATCAGAAGATAAACAATGTTAATTTGAAACATTTGTGCAAAAATATTGCAAACATAATATACCTGACGAAAGTACTTACGAAAAAATTATGTAAATCTTGTTACCAGCAAACACATAGCAGAATTTCAACAATTGGTAGGGAATAATTTTATTTATATCATGGTAGAATGAAAGTACGGATAAGTGTAGCCGTTATATTGCCCATTTGTTAATAGGAATTCTTCATGAAGATATTGTAGGTAAATCATATTTAATTTATTGGAAAAGAACTTCAAAAAACAATAATGTGACAATTGCCCAATTCGTTCTCAAGAAGGTTTATCAAATTTCTTTTTACCTGGAAGTATACTTGTGAAAAAATTTACTAATGTTGTTCCGACGCTGCACCATACATGAATAAAAGACGCGAAAAAATTAAATTTTTTTTATAGTAACATTGATTCATACCACCTGTTTAGCTCATGGTTAAACCGTGTAGCACGAAGACGATACATGGTTAGAAGCTGAAATTTTTTTTCGCCGATAATTTTGAAGGAAAAAAAATGTAATTCTTGAAATCACTGCTGACTGCATAGCTCTAGAAAACTGTAAAACATAGTAAAATCAACAAAATTGCTTCAAAAACTTTTGAATATTAAGTCAAAATTATAGCTTTGTTTCAAGTTCCATTCGTAAACTAGAAACGCAAAGGGATGTCGCTCTCGAAATTAGTCGAAATAGTAGACGAATTTGATATGCTATGTAAGACGATGAAGGGTACAATAGGTAATTCTATATACGATAAATTTAAAAAAGTGATAATAAAAATGTGGGGTATTTTAAATTGAGAAATTAAGAAAATTTTGGAAAGGTGAAACAGTAAAAGATTTCGACTTTAATTTTAGTTTAGAATGTATTGCAAAGTTAAAAATGCAATCAATTATCATCTGTGGAAATTGAAAAGAAGTTTTCTGTTTCGAAACATATGTATTCTGATAGAAGACAAAACTTTAGAAAGTTTTGGAAAAATTTTGCATATTGTCGCAATTTTTTTGCATATATGCATAGGTTTATGCATATTTTCTCAAAAATCGATGCATATATAAGCGCCATATATTCCAGTTTTTCTTTGCATATAATCCGGTGTCTAGTTATGAGATATCTTGTTGGCCGGTTTTCAGCGAATGATTTGACATAACTGTCGAAAAGACAGAATGTCTGATCTTAGGTTGTCAAGGGGACATAGATATACAGGTTGAAAATCATACTGTGATTTCGTTGCAAATTGTTGGGACATAACTTTAACTTGGGTGGAGCACCTACAAACAGTAACACCGAAACTACATAAAGCTATGTACGATATGTGTTATAAATTTGAGATCCTGTAAATAAATTTATGTTTGAGCTTGAAATTTTTTTTTTTAATTTTAATTTAAATCTCTATGATCGTGCTTCGAATTAAAGCTTACTTACTTGAAATGTGCGTGTTGGGTTGCCTGACTGATTTTTCTGACACAGAATATATTTTGTAGTTTTTTTTTTTTTTAAAAGAAAATTTCAACATATTTCTTTTAACAAAGTCATAAATTATTTAAATCAATGTTAATATTAGTGTAGTATAAAATAAATAAAAAAATACAAGATACAATAAAAATTGATCTCGAAAATGTAATTTCTTGTCGGGAAAATACCAAGTGTCAATCAAATGGTGTGAGCACTCTAATCTAGATATTTCTTATTCTGATTATGGAACTAACTTTGAAATTATTTAAGCGTGTATGTGTTACAATAATAAATAACAAAAACAAAGTTGCTACTCTCATAAATAAAAAGTATACAAAAAAACTCCATTATTATGAACTTTATTAATTTTGTGTAATATTTCCGAATATTTGTCTTGTAATTGCTTAATTGCTTACATTTGTAGGAGGTTATGATCGCCGATGATCATGTGATCAGCAAGCATCTGACGGATATCTACTGCTCTGTTTTCAAAACACAATGCCCGGGATTTCAAAATTTAATTTTTCTTAAAGTTCAGTACAATTTATTATTATATTTAATTTTATATTTTCAATTTATATTATTATTATTTAGCTTGTCCGTTTACGGTTTATATATATATTTTTTTAGTCAGTTTTCAATAAAAAACCATTAAAACAAAATAGTGGTTTCAATACACCCCACGACCTCTCTGTTAAGTGAAAAAAACTAAATTTTTAAAGCATACGATTATCTGCGATTTCGATATTTGTTAAAGATAGCTATTTTATCACAGAGCAAACAAAGTGATTTTTTTATATATAAACCCTAAATAGTAAAATTCCTAAAATAACTAACTAAAAGGCGGTTATTATAAATCTAACCCCAAATTAACGTATAGTGAAATAAATTATAAAAATCTAAATTTCTAATTAATATTGAAAGGAAACTGAATTAATTCTTTTCTGTTTTAGGTGCGGTAATTCAATGGAATACTAACTTGAAGAGGACACGACGCTTGGCAAACTCTGACACGGGATGCAGTTTCAAACAAACGGGCCCCGGAATTTTTCGTAGGAAATTTTTTTATAGGAAATTTCTTAACAAATTGCAGGTATTCGATAAGGATTTAATTATTCAGGAGTTGTATCGATCCTTTTTTTAGGTAACACTTCTTGGAACTTTTATATTTTAATTGAAAATGTGTAAAAAAATCTAATGACATAACAACGTCGTTCTTGTAGCCACCAACAGAATGAGGATTTAAACCAGATTTTCAGTTAACAGCCTTCGATTGTTATCGCTAACAGGCAGGCCAACTTGAATTTTGAAAGATATAGCTAACCGACAATTAAAATACCATTATTTTCTCTAATTTGAGGGGAATGCGCCAAACATTTAAAAAAAAACATCCCGAAGAATGAAAAATCTCTCCGAGCAAAATATACATAAACGTATAAAAGATACCAGGTAGGCTTGAATTAACATATAAAATAAAGTTTACATTATACGTAAAGGCAATATTTAGCACCTAATACTAATATTATCCATTTTAAATAACTATCTTTAACAAATTCATAATTCGCCTGTAAAGTAGGCAACTGAGCACACGCCTCACTTTTGAATTACTTGTTCATTTAGTTTGGAAACCTGTTCTAAATGATTGTACGTTAGATTTCAAACCTTAGATATCATAGTACTACATTATCTTTCAAATAAAATGCTGGACAAATTTAACTTCCATATAACCGTTAACCGGTTTAGATTATTTATCTAGAAACATTTGTTTTTCTGTTGTAGATATTGAAATTCAAAGTAAAGTTATTTAAACAATCACAACAATTAAATTTTATTTTAATTTATGACAACCTAAGTCGCCAAATTGTAGTTACGGTGTCATTACCAGCAGCCGAAAAGAAATATCTAAATTATTTTCATTTATTTTATTGAGTAAAGGCGGATGTTACAAAATATCCTGCAAACATTGTGTTCACGTCATATTTTTCTTTACTACCAAACTACGCGGAAACTTTTTTCTTTTGCTGTACGTATATTGAATATGCACGCCCCTCTGGGTTATGTTCAGCTGCCACCGAAAACAAATTCGAACAGATGTTATAAAGTTTCTTGTGTTAATAAATTTTCAACTAACTGGCATTAGATTCACATCTTTTACTTCCGATTTTTAAGATTGCCATAGGTCAGAAAATATTGGGCAGATTAGAAAAAAAATTATTTTCATTTGAGTTTTTAATATGGAAAATAATTTGCGAAACGTAAAAATATTCATCCACCAATATCTTCAAAGAAAATCGTCATTCTTTAATTGCTTGCTTGAATACCTAACTAGCTAACTACGTTACCAAAAGGCGAGAGGTTTGAATTACATAAGAAAAAAGTTTTAGAACTTATGCAACAATGCACAACTTAAAACATGTAAAAAACAATGTTTCGTGTCAATAATCTACAACAGTGCTGATGACAACTACTTAGAAAACATAAATTCCCTATTTAAGCTTTGGCTAACGACGTGTAACATTAATATGATGGCTTAAATGCTATTCAAAATTACTGCTCACCAATTTATACGCACTTCCAGCGTAATATTTGCACGGCCTAAGGAATATCGTCAAGAATTCGTCGTCAGTGTGATAATACAACGACGAATCAGATTCCAAAAGTGCACGTAGTTCCTTCAAACCTTGCTCTACAACGTCAGGTGTCTCCCGTAATTCTTCTATCGCTATTAATTTTGTTTCTTCAGAAATGGGTTGAATCTCGGTTTTAATAACGTCAAATCAGCCATTTTAAAAAACAAATATGTCGAACTTAATTGATAGGGATCCCACACAAAATGATTGTTGACTGTTTTTAATAAATAGTCTAACTAAACATATTTACCAGATTTAACTCGACTGAGTTATCTAGTAAGCGAGTCAAAGTCCCGCCGCGTACGATTCAATTCGTATCTAGTGCTTATTGATAATACAATAAGAGGAAGCAAAAAAGTTGAAGAATTAAACTTATATATATTTTACCATTTCTTATTTCTGGAAAGATTATTTTTGGGGAAAATCGTACGATTAATTTTAAAACGACGCTAAAAAATGTTGAAAACTAATTACCTTTGTGTTATAATTTACATCCGCAAAATCGTGTTTCTTTTATGGATTTTAAGCCCCTAAACGGTTGTGAGTTGCTGTCAACATGAAGCTTGAAACTCAATACAGTAATGCAAGGATTGCAAGCTTTCTACAGTGAGAAATGAACAAATTAATGTATTTCTGCTATTAATTGTAATAATTAGACGGAATTTTTTCGAACCTACATCTTCTCGTTTACCGGACAACCGCTTTACCAATCAAGCTAAGAGGAGATGTAAGTTAGAGTGTTTAACCGAACAAATATCGATATTAGATCTCGAAATTTACAGGTGTGTTAAAGTTTACTAACTAAGAATAAGTGCTTCAAAAGAAAATCTTCTCGAGTGTTGGTTTCTCTACATGCGCCTAAACTTTATCTATGTAGAGTCCGTTGCTATAGAAGCTGGTACATGTCGTCACCAAAAGCTGACGAAGCCTGACGCCAATTATGCCCCGCTACCTGCTACCACTGCCTGTTACTTAGTAACGAGGCATCGACTACCAATATTCGTTCATTGCGCATATGACGTCATGTACCATTCTCTATTGCGACGAACTCTACTTCACGTTGATTTGCTATCCTTCTTTCCAACATCTTATATATAATATAATGGAGTGATTATACGATTTAGTTTTCAGGCGCTAACATTTTCTACATATGTGAAATTAGTAGACTTTTTTGCACCACGATAAAATCAAACGTTCAGTAATAACGCATGTAAACTCATCTGTAAATCTGTAAGCATTCATAATACATACTTACAGACGCTACAAATATCCATAGAACCCCACTGCAATTTTTACTATACGCCAAAAATAATTTAATCTATAGGTTCATTTTATTTTAGAAATATTACATTTTTCATTTATCAGCTTTTCTCTTATGGACAATAAAAATAATAATAATAATACAAAATTTGTACATGCATACTATATCTAAAAATACATTTTTCTAAATATCATTCTTTCTTAACTAAGCCATAGGTGTTCCATCGTTTAATATGATCGACGTGTTCTTCAATAGCAGGATACCAGTCTTTTCCGCTATAATCAATTTCTGGTAACGACCCACCAAAGTTTGCTGGTAAATGTGTGGGAGCCATGTATTGATGTAAAGATGTCATTTTGGAGCCATGGAAATGTATCTAAAATCCAGAAATGCAAATAACAGTAAATCGAAAAATTATAATTGTTTCACCTACCCTTTTATTTAACTTCTCTCTAATGAAGGGTTTGAATATTTTCCAGACTAAACTAAATATCATCGGTTCGTTGATCATATGGATTTCTTTCAGTCTCAGAGGCATGGCGTCTTGGATGAAAGACAAAAGCTTCATGCTGAAGCTAGGAGAAAGAGCTCGTACTTGCTTCATGCCCATACCTTTATAGTCCATAATAACTACAGTTCCTCGTATTTGACTTTCAGGTTCTAGTATGGCTCCCAAGTGTATGAGGTAGAATATCCTGAAGAGTTGATCTGAAGATACTTTCGAGGTATCCCATGTTCCTGTAAATGATATTAATTTAGGATTGGAAAATAGTAATAAGAGTTGAAAAATTGTTATTCCAATCCTATTTTATTTTAATATTTTATAGCGACATGTTTCGGTCCTAAATATTAAAATAAAATAGGGTTGGAATACGAATTTTCGCTTTTAATTTTTCAATTGCACACACTAATCCTCTGGGACACCATACACTAGTAATAAGAGTACTTTCTAATTGGATATATTTATTTATTCATTATGATTATTTTTCAAGCAAATGAATAACGTTTGCCTTTTTCTGTGTTTTAACTTATTGATTATTATGGGATCATCAAACATACCGCCTGATGAAAACATTTTAGTCGAAACTAGTCGCGGATTAAACTAGTTAATCTCATAATAAATAAATAAATGCAATTAGGAAGTACTCTTATCACTATTTTCCAATCCATATTTTACCTAATTATTATATAACAGATATTAGTTTTATTTCTGTGATTTTAGGAAAGTGAAACATGTATTTTGATAGATATTATTGTAATTTTTTCATAATGGATTTCCCAGCTAATATTTTTCTATAACAAATAAAAAACTGTTATTCTTAACTCTGCCTTCTCCTTACAGATATCTATCCTTCTATGTTTAAGATATTCAAAGATACAATCCCCCTTCGTTAGATGGCTGTGAGCTTATGAATATGCCCGATACGTCTTGCACTGCAGATCATGCGCATTAGTAATCTCCTCTCTTTTTAACCAATGAGTAGTTATATTTATATTTCTTTATCAGTGGTAGGTAGGTTGCCGAGATGGCTGTACGTGTTATTCTTTCTAAATATTGATTAATATTAAAGGTTAAGTTGAAAAGCAGCCTGGCTGAACTTCGCCTTAGAGTTACGCAAATATCTCATTTATTTTTTTTATATTGTCTTTTATTTGTTATTATTCTTCTTTCTTTGCGTAATAAAGACTATTATTATTATTATTATTATTATTATTATTAAATGTATAGTCAAATTTTAATCATTTAATGTATTGAATCCTTTTTTTATTAATAAAACAGTGTAAAAATCAATAACTAGCACAATTTATTATTTAAGATTATATCAAAAGCATATAAAGAGTATAAGAACTCTTACTCAAGGTGAGTACACTTATTCGGAATATTTAAATCAAATATCAACTACCATCCAGCATATTTTGGATTCTTAAATTCTCAAAATAACTTTTAAATCTTTCGGTAATCATAAGATGAATTCACCAACCATCCTACCCACCTATATATATATATATATATATTGAAATTTAAATTTTAACTGTCATTTATAAATGTGAAGAATAACCTGAAAGTTTTCGAAATGTTAAATGCTTATTTACACAGAAATTTAAACATTAATTAAACAAAATACCTCTAATATCAGTTTGCGTGCACCCCAAAGTAATTCAGAATGGAGTTTCCTCGCAATGACAATCTAAAGATGATGCAGAAAAAGATCCACATCAAAATCACAACGCCGGTATCAGGAATCAAAGAAAAATTACCTTCACAGCATCCAAGGTGATATAATTATATTCTAAGACAGAAGAGACATGTACGATGGTAATACATCAATTTACAAAGAAAATCCCTTCGATTTCGGTTATATTACAGAAATATGACTTAATTGATTTGTCTTGAAGAAAAATAGAACAGTTTTGCAAGGAAGGTTTTTATCAACAACCACCTCGTCTCCATGGGCCCCAACTCATTTATTCAATACGAACTACACCGAGTCTCCGTCCTTTTAAAGTAGTGTTGATACCAAGGAAGCAGTATTGAAATCATACAGTTACCAGACGATAAATTTATACATTTAATTACCACGACTCATCTAAATTAGTTACCGTAAGTGACTTTCAGCGCTTTTGACCACCCATATCTCGAAAACGGTTGAGAATTGTACCTAGGCTGACTGGAAGTATTTTGCTAATTTTGATACAAGGAATAAACCTATGAAGTTATGCAACTCAACGGGAAGACACCCTGTACACTGGATTTACAAACAGGTGTGTACATAAAATATATATATTAGAAAAGCTTATTTTTAACGAAGACGGTTTTAACGGAATTATATTTAAAAATAAAATAAAATAAAAATGAAATACTTGGTAAATATGATCAAACATGATTTA
Source organism: Protaetia brevitarsis (assembly GCA_004143645.1). NCBI lineage: Eukaryota > Metazoa > Arthropoda > Insecta > Coleoptera > Scarabaeidae > Protaetia > Protaetia brevitarsis. The sequence continues at coordinate 35,986 of RXPK01003581.1, read as the reverse complement.
GAATTAGAATTTATTTGTTAAGGTACCAAAATCTCGCAACAATTCCGATATTACACATTATTTGTAACAAAAATAATCAACAAGTATAAACACAATTATTTATTAACTAATCATAGGGACTAAATATGATTTAAGCACTGACGTTATCATAAAATCGTACTTGATGTTGTGACACTGGGCGAAAAAAATGCCAGGTTTTATTGACCAAAACAGTTACGACATCTTTGGGACATTATTTGAAGTTTATCATTTTTTGAAGAGATTTTACTCTCAAAAATGAAAATTATTGAATTATTTTACGCACTCGTCGTTGTATGACAATACAATAATAAAGTATATAAAGTCGATTTTTACTTTTTTTGTCGTTTTACACCTGAGAATGTTTTGTAGTCGAAACGTTTTCTGATCAAGATACTTAATTCTATAAAATGGAATAGACTGAATTAAACAATTTAATATAATATCAGCCAACCATATGTAAATATGTGGTTGAACTCGAATTGCAGGGTAGATTCAAAAGAAGAATCACTATACAGAGTGTTGCATTTAAAAAACCAAAGTGAATGTTATTATAAAAAAAATTATAAATCTTACAACATTGTACATATCAAATCTGGAATGCCGGAACCTAAATCAAGTATATCCCAAGTTTTATCTATTTGTGAGTGTGTGTGTTTCCGTTTAAGTGAAAATTAGTCGCTTCTAGACTTTTCTTCCACACCGTATACATATTTGTACTTACAGAAACATAGAAATAATGACTCACCACCACAGTTTACAATCAAAACTCTTCTGCCCTTGTGATCTCTATCTACTAATACGTTGACGACATTATGGTTTACGAAAGCATCCTTCTCCTGTTCGGGAAGCAGATTGCCCAAAAGATCCTTGTATTTTTCTCTAAATTCCGCAATCCTTTTCATCTAAAATTGTTTGCAAAAATTATTAAAACATTCTGTTTGTTTTCGTTATCAATAAAATGAATTATATACTAAAACCGTTTAATTCCGAATATTTCATGGATAGGATTACACTTAATCGCATTAACGAAAAAATAACAATTACCAGATCAGCGTTTTAGTATATAAAAGAAACAATGTAAATAGGAAGAAGTATATATATCAAATATGGGTGTGGTGTTTTGCAAATATAAAAATTCATAATACGTATTATATATACAGGGTGTGCCATTTATCTAGCATCGATCGATCATGCTTTACTCAATCACTTAATCGAAAAATATTTTAAGTGAGAAACACTTAAGACCAACTAAAAATTATTTTAACATATACAAGGTGTTCGGTTTTGTCAGTACGTTATGCAATTCTGTTTCTTCAAATTGAATGTATTGTATATTACTACATTTTTGAATTTTTTGACTAAAAACAAATCACCATTATTTAATATACTAAAATAACTTTTTTTGAAAAGAATATTGTTCGCACGATATTCTTGAAAAATTAATAGCTCTCTTATTAACTGCCGTTCTCTAATAATTTTTTGACAGCAATCTAACGCACCTTAGATATAACAATAGATATGATAATGTTCTAAAAAAGTAATTACGGCTGGCTTTGATGCCATTCCCAATTTTCTTATTAGTGATTGCGCCGTTATTTTTGCAAAACCCTTGCACATCATATTTAATTTAATATTAGAACATTCGAAAATGTAGTCAATTTGGAAAATAGCGCATATATTCCTTGCTCTGAAAAAGGGTGACCCATTTGAGCTTCATAACTGTCGACTCATATCACTAATATGTAACTTCCTTAAAATTTTTGAAACTGTTTTATATGAACATATCTATTCCTCAATTCTTACTTTAATATCTCCATTATAACATGGTTTCATGCAAAATAGGTCGACAGTAACCAATTTGGCCGGCCCCATCCAATCTTTTGCGAAAGTTATAGATAACATGAGACAGGTCGACGCAATATATTTGGATTTTCAGAAGGAATTTGCTCAGATAGATCATCATGTTCTTTTGGCTAAAATACAGCTCTTTTAGCTTTTCTAACTCCCTGCTAAATTTCTTTAAATCTTACTTGCTAAATAGGAAACAATGTGTCAAGTATCGTAACTTCGATTCTAAATTCATTATCCCTACATTAGGCGTTCCGCAAGGCTCGAATTTAGAACCTCTTTTATTCTTAATTTTTATTAATGATATATCCTGCGAAAAACTGATGTTTGCTGACGATTTAAAGTTGTTTAGTTCTATAATTCTGTTGAGGTCTGCGAAGTAAATCAGTTTAATATTAACGCTGTTGTTTCCTGATGAAGTAAATGCAGGCTTTTACTTAATGTTTCCAAGTGTAATTCTATGATTTTTACTAAAAAGAATCAATGCAGTTACTTTTAATTATACTATCTCCGGTACTACTTTAATGTCCGTAAGTTTTATTTTTTATGGTTTCCCATTTACCCAATTCATATAAATAACATTGAATCGTTTCAAAGAAAGTTTTTAAAGTTTTTTTATTTTTTAAGCTGAGGGATCTTAACCACTGCGGGGTTTTGATTATGGGGTACTTTTAGTTAAATTCAACTTTGAATCCTTGTAAGCTAGAAGATTGTTGGTTTGAGTAATTTTTTATTTAATCTGGTGTATAATAGCATTGACCGTCTGCGGCATTTACATAAACTTAACTTTTTCAAACATAGGCTGAATTCCCGTTATCACCCTACATTTTATTGTGATCAACACATTTCCTCATCTCATGAATGTGTGGAAGAATAATTCAATGAGAATTTAAGATGAAAATCTCATTATTAACGTGAAGATTGCTAAATTGTCGATGTGAAACTATAATATGTATCTATAAAGGATAACAATAATTGTAGGAAAACTTTAAGCCACTATGTTTGCGTTAATTAACTAACAGCTAATTAATAATTAGGTACAACCATGGATAATTGTATGCAAGGTGTGAGAAATGCTTTTCAAAGCTTATCTCCACATGCAATTAGAAAAGCTACTTACCATGGGGTACCCAAAAGATGTGAAAAATGTTTGGAAATTCAAGGACGGAATTTTGAACATTTATTAAATTAGTTGCTTCAACATTGCTAACTTATTTTCTTCACTATATCACATCTTAGTCTTGTAATATGTATGAATATTCTGCTTTTGTTAATATAAATTGTAGCTCTGACTGAATGATTACTTTTTAAAGTTTGTACTATACGTTTTAAAGCGTAACATGTTCTTAATATCCCTTTGTTACATTCTCCATAGATAACAAATAAATTTTAATAGTCTTCTTTTGTATAGTTAAGATGGCATTTTGGTTTGCACAATATTGACAGTTCTACATCAATTGTTTTTGCGTCATTTCGGGCATGGCTAACTCGCCACATGTTTTTTTAAAATGTAAGAAAATACTTCTTTTAAAATAACTCGAAAACTCTTGCAGATAGGTATAGGGAACTTAATAACAAACTGCCCTTATTTTTAACGTTAAATAATAATAAAGTAGAAAAAATAGGGTATTCTATTTGAAATTTTTTACTTTTCTGCATTTTTCGGCATTAATGTTTCAACAACGTTCATGCACGCCCTGTATGAAATATTTAACGTTTTTATAAGGGGTTTACAAATGTCACTTTTCTGCAAGGAATCGAAATATCTCGAAAACAAATAAATTTATGTATAGGGATCTTTACATAAATTTTAACTAGAATTTTAAGGGCAATTCAAAAATATAAAAATATACAGGGTGTTGCATTTAAAATAAGAAAATTAATGTCACACCCTGTATAACCGAAAGTACTAGAGACTTGTGCATATTTTGTTCGACTAGGCCAAATCCGTATTAGTATATATTAAAATTTTCAATTTTTTCTGGTGAATAGTTTTCCACAGATCGCTGACATTCGTCGTGCGACACCCTGTATACTTTTCTACTTTGTTAATGCTCCTTGGCGTGCACTTTCCTTTTTCTTTTATATATTTTCCAGTAATTAGGTATTTTTGACATGTTGAAATACAGGGTGTATCAAATAAAAAAGTAAATTTTGCTTGGGTGTTAACTACACGACATACAAAGCACAAACCCACCTAAACCGTATTTCATCATTAAAGAATAAAAAAAGTAAAATTTAGAGCCAAAAATTCTTTAGTCCGGGCCTGGTGCAAGGAAACGCTATGTTAAGCACCCGCTAAACGTGGTATTATGTATAAATACATTGCACTCACTTAGTGTTATTCTTAATGGTAAGCAGTAAGTTCATTTAACGTCATTCTGAATAAATAAAGGCCTTGTAAAAATAGCAAAACTGAGGCATTTTAAATTTCTTCTTTTTATAGAATAAACATTCCTTTTTTGTTAAGAGCATTCTACGTAAGTCTACAAAGTATTATTTTTAATATCCTGATAAGACGTTTGAGTTTCACCGGATATGCGACTTCAGTAGTTACAAAAAACGTAAATATTTCTCTTTTGCTTTGTCGAATCGAGAGTTAGTTGTTAATAAACGGTACCACACGAATCTGAGTTATTTCGTTTGGATTTATTTAATCAAATAACGCAAAACGAATTGAATCTAATTACACAGAAATAAATTTAGATACAGAAAATTTGCAAACACGCCTTTTTACTATGATGTCGCGCGAAAATGAATCTATACATTCCCGTGCTTTTGCCGATGCATCAAGCTTCGATTTTCTTTATATGAAATCATGAAGGTCCTGAAAAGGATCGTTTTTTCGAGACGGAAAAAATTTAAATACAATGTTCAAAGTGGCTTGCACTCCAAGCGGCGATCCACACAAAACTAACAGCGGTAATGGCATGAGGTTTGGGATACTCGACTGTTTAGTGGGCACAGGTGGGCTCTAGCCCACGGCATTTATAAAATTTTTTTTCTCGTTAATGCTTACAGATAGACCCCCTGTGCATTAAGACTTTTTGATTGTATATGATTACAGCTGCTACATATTATTATATTTACCTTTATATCTGATACACCCTGTATATATTGTTATTGTTATTATATAAAACATTTCCATTATATTATGCAGGATGTTCCTAAAATAAATTTGAATTTCAAAAACTTTAAATGCACAAAACTCATAAAAATATGGAATACCCTGCATATTTTTTCGTCGGATGTAATTGAAAGGCATCTTCCAACGTACGTAACACTGGCTGTACTTAAACCTGATAGTTTTCATAATACCGCATAATTTACTATAGAAACCATATTTATAGTTTTAAAATATGTTAAAATGATATCAATTTAGAATTATTCAGTTGCTTATTTGTTTTTTTCCCGGATCTAAAATTATATGGGAGACCTGCTACTTATCACGTTACAGGTCAATATACTTGCATCATTATTGATAACGCTAGTATCTTAATGAACTAGAGAACTGTATATTCTCCGTATACATCTAAAATTTTCTTAAAAGGAAGAGTAATGTACGTAACACCACTCCCGCTTTGAAGTTTATTTGAATGAATTCAAACTGCCAAAAACACCATACTTCCGGTTTAAAATATAACACTTTATTTCCACTTACCGACTCGTAAGCACTTTTAGCGTAGAACTTCGTCGGCCTCAAGAAAATTATCAGAAAATCATCGTCCTCCGTATTGTAATAAATTGTCTTATCGTTGTCCAATAATTCGACGCAATTCCTTTAAACTTTCTGCGACAACTTCAGGAGATTCACGCAATTCGGTTTTTGCGACCAGTTTAGCGTCTTCAGACAGTGGTCCTAAGTCTAATACGAACGGCGGTTTCGACATCTAATAATGTTTAAAATATTTTCACTCAAAAGCCCAAAACATTCAATTTTCATTATTTCTAAATCCCTCTTACCTTTTTAAACGATCGCGCTTGTGAAACGGATAGCAACTCACTACTTCGGATTATAACCAAATAGCATTGAAATCCTCCTGATATATATGTATTAAAATTATCACAAACACTTTGTTACACGTACAAGGGTCAAATTTTAAACCGTATTTGTTTTATCTTTCGACTAAACGAGTGCATCATGGAAAGAAGTTTCCTAAATGTGTATTCTATTGTATCGTTGCATTAAATAAAATAGAAGAGAAATGATAACAAAGCCAGATGATAAAAGTAACGTTTTTAAAATATTATCACATTCTTTCACGATTATTTATACAAATATATTGATGTTTTTATCCAAATACTGTTTACTGATATTATTGCTTTGTTCATAACAGTCTTGAGTGGCACAAAAAATATAGCTTTGGAATAAGTGCAAACGGATTTTGTAGTGGAAAATCGAATTTATACCTTTATTTGCGAATCATCAATTTCATAAATCTTATTTAAGGCTGCTAATATGCATACAATGTAGAAAGGTTTCATTCAAAGCTGTATAATTGAAAGAAATGGATTAAAAAAGGTACTTTTTTTGTTTAAAACAAAGAAACATGTTTAAAAAAAATGTTTTGTTGGCTCAAAATCTTCCAATTATTGTACAACATCCACAGGTGTGGAATATTAAACTATTTATTATATCATAAATTGTATTAATGCTATTACAAAAATAGCCGCTAAAATGCTGTTTTACATTACCGGTTAACTATTTTCTTTACTAATCTTATAATACTTTAATGAAAGAGAGAATATATAATTTAATTCAATTTGAGCAATCGAAATACCGTTTTTAAAGTTGGATGATATTTTTTTTGTTTCTTCGGAAGTTTTATTATCAACAAACAAAGATAGAAAATATACAGTGACCGGCAAAAAGTGCGCAGCATATGAGAATTTTTTTTTGCCTTTGAATTTAGTAAATCTTTTTTCTTATAGTTTACCTCTGCATGTCTTGAAACTAAAATAACACTCATCAAATCTCCAGAAAATTTAATTGTATACGAGGGAAGGTCAAAAATATGAAATTACGCTAAGAATAAAGTATCTCATTTTTTTTGAGTTTAGAAAATTCTTTTATTAATAAATGTTGTTTAAAAATTCAACGCCATATCTAAATACGAAGTTTCGCTTAGTTTTAGCAAAAAAATGGGATTTAATTGTTGTTTTTTTCGGAATTACCCTGTATACAAAATTGATTGAGATCAAACAGTAATCTTATCCTATCCTGTATATAATTTGTGAGAAAAAATCATACATACTATGTCAGATTAATTAGTAGGTAATGTTTATAGCCTTGAAAAGGAAAACTTCAAAATGGGAATTTTATTTTTGTTGCACAATATGTTTTGTTTCTAAATTTAAAAAAAAATCGTAAAAAATGTTTAAAAAAAAAATTTACCAAATTCAAAGACAAAAAAATATCCCATATGTTGCGCACTTTCTGCCGGTCACTGTATATCAGTGTATTTCGTGAGCCCTTATCGAATATTTTAATTATGAACTATTGATATTTAGATAGAAGCTATTGAATTCATATTTTTGTTGCACAAGATTATTGATAAAAATGAACCTTTGAAAATAAAGTATCAAAGTCCGATTTAAATAATAATAAGTAACAAATAATATTTTATCTCTATGCATACGTAACGCATTGTGATTCAGAATTACAAAATTAAAACATGTATTAGTCATCATTAGAATCTGTTTAATAGGGTAAACACATCATGTTGTCTGGCTTGCGGTTTTCTGCTTAAAAATATATTTTTTTGCGCCTCCGTCCACAAACACTCATTTTGCAGTATTTCAATGCGAAGAAAAACGGTAGTTTTCCTGCCTAGGCAGGGACAAATGTCACTAAAAGTTGGCCATACTAGATTCCACATGACAGACGTGTAATAAATTGTCATTGAGCTACTGTTCAACCATGCTAAGATGGCCTGGTGTCTTCATTGCGCTTATTATTGATAAATAGATATTAAACTAGGAGGAAAATTAGGAAAAAAGATGTATCTGGAAACGTCAAAATACTAAGGATGTAACATGTGTCCAACTGTACTGTCAACCTCCCTAGTGTCAAAATTTCTTTTCTATTTTCAATTCAAAGTTCGATTTGTCCGTCCAAAAAACTTGTACATTCAAAGGTCAGCAAACTCTTTTTGCAGTAATCGTGCTCATACTCGCAAAACTATAGTTTCTGGCCTAGTGATACAAATAACTATTTAGAAAACAAGAACAGCATTTCTTCTAGATTTGGCAATAGTTCAGGGCTTTTTTTTATATACCATTAACATGTATCTAATGCTCATTATTTTATACAGATAACTTGAAATAATAATGAAACAACTGTATTTCTAAATGTTTCGGCATCTTTACATATTCTTTTCAATAATTGTGGACAATTTTTTATTGTTTAAATAATAATACGACAAAGTTAATTCAATTTACCTTATTCAAACTTCTTTTATACATTTTCACTTCCATGTATATTATTTTCAGTCAATCTTAATTTAAATATTTAAGACAAAAGAGGTTGTTGCAATGTTAACAGCCCGTTTTCAAGAGAGGAGGTTCAGACACTTTGACCATTGATTTGATTGATGTCAGATTTGCCGCCTCTTGATTTTTATTTGTGGTCTACTATTAAGGAGCGAGTTTTTCGAACACCACGGAGGGATCATAAAACGTTCAAGCATTGGGTGGAGATGAAATTAGAGTCAACACAACCCTAGTTCTACTTACTGTTGAAATAAGTGTTATTTTTCCTTTTTAATTTTAAGGATATTTCATTCTAATATTAGCTTGTAATCTTAAAAATATCTGTTGCTCATTACTGTTTACGTAGGTATATATATTTTATTAATATTTTCTTCTATCCATTTGTATTCGTTACTTCTCCATATTAGCGATTAGTGCTGCAAAATACACAACACTTGCAAAATGATTTGCATATGAATAGCTGACAAATGTATATGACCTACATCAAACAAAAGATAAATGAGTAAGAAACTAGCCATATGAATATTTGATCACTCCACGCTTCACGATATTTTATTAATTTGGAACAATTCTTTCGAGAACAGGTGGGCTTCCATTATCAACTGAAGATTGAATGAATTAGTACACATAAGAAAAGACATATTACCTAAACATGCAACGTCATCTCTCTCTAAAAATGAAACATATTTATAAGCGCTTTTTTCTACACCCACTTGCCCTTCGAAATATCAAGAATTAACGACGAATGTGTACCATATTACCCCCATCCATCATAGTTAAATAGTGGAGGGATCTAACGTCTCAATTTAATAAGCTATTTGAATGTTTTTTCATATACAACAGAAACCACATTTACTACGAACAGCAGCATGCACTTCACACATATAACGATGTTCGTATTTGAGATGGTGCGTGCGGTATATGATTTCGTATGCGTATAACTCCTTAGGTAATTATACATTATCCACTAATTCAAGGTTTTCTATATCAAATTTTGTCCGGTATGGTTTATATGTTGGGTAACTCTGGATGATTCAAGTTTCCCATAGCGAAAACTAGCTATGTGCTCCTTAACCTAGTTCCGATCGCACGCTTTGTTTGTCCAATGTAAACTTAATAAATGTCCGATCTTTCATTGTGACGTTGTCTAAAATGTTTCTCATTGTGTTTTGCGAAGATTTTTGAGTTTTTTTCACCACACTCAAAATTTATCTCTCATTACAGCAGCTTAAAATCTTCAAACGATCACTGCAAGGTTTATTATCGACAATATTCTTTTGTTTATATTTTTGAATGGTTTGGTGTAACTGTAAGGTTCCCTTACACCAACGGCTATTTGTCATAAACTTTTGTTCTGCTTATGCAGCACAACAATAATTTGTTTTTCAGTTCAGTTATCCTGAAGAGAAGCTGTCAAGTATGAACAGCGAAACATCGGAGCGAAGTTTGACACACGGCGAAAACCCGCAAGAAGCTGTTAGTTATAGTTACACCGGCCGTGAAAGCCTACGCAGTGTTAATTTGTTTTTCAGTTTTCAGTAAGTTTTTTGTTTTCCGACCGGACTGCGTACGACTGTGGTTTTATCCCTCCATAGTGTGCTTTTAGAAGTAAACGCATCGGGTTTCTCCCGTTTTTAGTTTAACTACGCTTGGTGCTCGCCTATTTCTTTACCAAAAATCAAAGTTTTGTTTTTAATTTAATAAATGGTTTCCCATTTGAAATTTGGGTTCAATTGCAATATGTGTAGAGTTTTATAAGCAATTTGTAAATGTTTTACAAGTTAAGAATTTTGATATTTTTTTCATTATTTTGTTATGTAATAAATGCACGGTGTTCAAATACTTTATTGACGCACTGTTCACATATCGGCAACATTAAAATTACAAAGTTAGTTATGCTTACCAAGCGCATACGCATATTTGAAATATATTCATCAATATATGAAGTTATGAACTCAACTGCCATGACCTTCATCTTTACCCTAGCGTAAGTAGCAACAGACACAATTATGTCATTGTTCGTCTAATTTATCTAATCACCGTGCTCACAATACGGTTAATTCATTAATAATCTTATTTTTCTCGTAATAAATATTATCAGTTATAAGTTGCTAATCTGTGAGAATAACAAAATATGCAAGATAATCAAGAATTTATTTTTGATAAATTTAGGGACATCTATGATGGTTAAGGTGAAATAAATAACGCTTGTGGCCTTCTTGAATAAATTCCTGTAATCCCTTCAAAAGGACTAATATTACGTTAAAATTTTATATTTCATTTTAATATTGGAATAAACAAAGCAAGTCTCTGATTTTAGCAATATTTAAGACTCTCTGAATTTGAAATTCCTTCCTATATAATTGATTTCCTGGCCACGAGATGGCAGATCAAAAATAAAATAACCTTGCATCATAATATTAACATAAACTCAGCGGTTAGATGGCAGTATGGCAGTTAGACACAATTGACAATAACAACTGTGGTGAAGTGTTTATATTGGTTTATATTTAATAATGTTCTTATAATTTGTTATAAATTACGCTCCGCTTATGTATATTTAACATGACTGAACAAAATATCGTAGAATTAAATCAATTAAGCAGCATATTAACGTTTTTGGGTGGTGTAAGTAAACTGAGAATAAAAATAAGTATGTACTTATATATTTTATTGCATTTATAACATGTTTTTTTCGCTGTTATCTTCAAAAACCGGTACTATCGAGACGTGATTATAATCGTCTGTCTGTCGACTAAAATAAATTAAAGGCGTCTGTTAAATGCCAAAATTAGAATTGTGTTTTGTTGAATATTTGAGATTTCTTTTTCATCCCCACTCTCGTAAATATTTGAATTATTACTATTTATTACTATTATTAATGTGACACTAATTTTCTATGTCTGCAGGTAGATTGGAAAGATCCATGGCTCATTGGACTTTTTACCTTCCACATTACAATAACACTGATGGCTTTACTAACCAGAAATTATGGAAATCTTCAAGCCCTGTTGTTTTTCTTTTTGAGTCAGTATACTATAGCTTGTAAGAGTAATCAATTTTAATGCAAAAGATAGTTCTTTTAGTGTATTTCTCCGAAAGTATAAATGAATTAGCATCAGAAAATTGGAGAGTTTTTTCTAGACAGCAATATTTCGACAGTAATGGTTTATTTATATCGGTAGTGTTTTCTATACCAATACTACTCAATTGTATGCTAATGGTGGTAAGTCATACATAACTAAGTTTTACATTTAGCTGTTAATAAGGTTCCTTATATATTTCTATAGTCCAGGAAATGCTTTGTTGTCAATTTTTTATAAACTATAATTATATTTATGTTCTTATGGAATTAATGAAACCTACATACGTTCACATTAAAAATAATATGCATGTCATTATATTTAATGTTCAAAATAGTTATATATAGCACTGTCAGAAAGTTGAGGACAACTTTTTATTGATGTCAAATGTCAACTAAAATTATTATATATATGCAACAGAATTTATTCGAAATTTATCTTGGTTCCAGGGTAGTTGGCTTTGGCAATCGACACAGTTAATGAAAAACATTAAAATAGCACAGCTAAAAGAAAACATGAAGAGACAAAGATCGATTGAGAAAGAAAAAAATAAATGAGATTTGATCAATTTCTCCATCACGTTGTATATCTTTATATGTTGCGTATTGTTCAAATCTACCATTACTTACTACAACATTACTAGGTAAATAATATAAAGAGTTAAAAAGTCTTCTCATGACAACTCAGGTTTGACATTTGATCAATTGTAGACGCATTTTTATTTGCACAGGCTAATTCGATTTGAAAGATAAGCATATTCTTGGTATATTATTTATCTACGTAATAAATACTTACGTGTAATTATCTAATTATTGTATAAGTTACCGCAAAATTGTATATTTAAGTATAATTAATGTTTAATATGTAATAACTTTTATAGCTAGTCCTGTCTTAACGACTTTTATAACTTTCAAAATAATCTAAGTACTATAAAGCATCACAGTAAAGGCATTTATTACTCTAACTTGTTTGTAATTGTTGCCATAATGCCTAACGAAGTAGATTTTTTTATACATAATGAAAATGGTACAGCCATTATACTGTAAGAGACTGAAACGCTAACTGTTTTATGTACGTTAAGTGAAATAAACACGCTTTTATTTTGTACAATGTTGTTTTTATTATAAATACATTATGGGAATTAAGATTTGAAAAACGAATACATAGCAAATTACTTACTCTGAGGGGAAAATTGAAATTTCCTGCAATTTGTATAGTAACGGGAATATCAAGATATTACAAATAACTATAATGTAAAACGGAATCGTAAGGAAACTTTGAGCTTTCAACGTTTAAAATGCTAAAATGATTTCGAGGTTTGATTATTAGCAATATTACATTCAAAACAATAAAGAAGCTAGTATAATAGACGGCATTGATGATCACTTACTTTTGAGCTTTAGTGTATATACGAAAGAGTGTCCTACATTTTTAATATATTGAGGTTATTCAAATAGAGAAGCCAGTACCTAATTGGCATTTTTTATATTGCAAATCAGTATTTGCGCAATAATTTTTGCCTTTTTTAACATTCACTTACGTATATTTGGAAACCTTGAAAGTTATTATTGCTTCGATTTAAAATTTTATACTACGACGTAAAAAACTAAACTGGTTATTATTTTTTAGCCTGTATTTAAAACGGTCTAATGTTATTCTGTCATAAAAAAAAAGTTGTTAAATGACTATGCCTGCATATGCATATACCAAATACACTTATTGTTTTCATTTTTGTGGCCAAAATAATGTTTGAAAAATTGCATAGCTTCAAACCCACAAATCGATGCACTCCTATGTACTAATAGAACAAACCTACCAGAATCTAATCGCACGTAGCGCCACCTATAGAGAAAAGCAAAATATACAAATTTAAAAAAGTCAGTTAAGTTCGAATGTTGCTTTTAATTATATTTTCCACAATTTAACTACAATTACCGTATGTAAAGCCTCGAAACTCGCATTCAAAATTCTGTAATGGATCAAGTGATAGTGTTTGATAAAAGTTTACAACAAAGACTGCAAGAATATCTAGATATTTTATCTGGTCACAATGTTTTACCTGTGTCAAACATAAAGAAGGAATGGGCGTTTTTCCTAGAGTTATCTTTGGACGCCAACGGTTGGCAAGCAGTGTGGAAGATACCCCGGGTAACATGCGAATTGTATAAAATATCATTCCCCACAATCGTGTTAGTTTACGTTGAAGATACATTCTTCGATGATTTAGAAGCTCTTGTTAGGATCTTAGCCGTGCAAGATGACATTTCATTACCTGATCAACATGTAGTGTCTTTAAATCAACTATGGCCTACGAAATCACAAGATAAATCTGTGGTGTTGAATCTACAGTCGACAGCGAATGCCTTGGATATATTGAGATTTTTCTATCACAACTTAATAATGCCTTGGGATTATGAGGACGATGATACTTCAGATTGGGTGAGTAAGCATCTAGAATCGCGTTTACGTTTGTACTACGATATGAAGAATGGAGTGATTCCGCGGGCAGTTTCTGAACATATCCGATCTTTACTTGTCGAAGCCAGACGTAAACATGCCAGACGTGAGCAACTTGAGAAAGAGATTGGTAGCGATGATGATATTGATGTTAATAATGCAGAAGTTGAGAATGAGAAAGTACAGACATTGTTGAGTTTGCATGTGCGTATCACACAAATAAAAAACGAGATAGAAATTATGGAAAATCCATTAATGCGCAATGTAATATTAAAGCAACAAAGTGATTTGTTTCCTAAAGAAACTGTTTCGAGGTGTTGGTTGATATGTGAGGCAAGTAAAGTTAATGAATATATTACTTTTTTAAAACAAGTGGAGCAATTTTATCCAAATGAAATTTTCCATTTTGCTTCTGATTTATCATCCACCTTAGTTGAAATTACGAATACTGATGTAGTAGTATTAAATAAAGGTGAATATAATTTAAAAACAGCAGCGATATTTTACACTGGCGGAATATTAAAGGGAATGTATGGGAAACAAGACACCATGATTGTATCACAAAGTGAGGATTTAATGTTTGATATTAGTGGGGAAGTCGTCATTGAAAATGCAACATTAAATGCAGCCACACCTCAATGCTGCTTCGTAGTTCGTAGAGGGAAATTAACATTAAAAAATTGTAAATTAGTAGGAGATATGAAGTCGTCGATACATCAGGGCATAATAGTCTTGGATGGTTGTTATCTAGATGTGATCGATTGTACAATATCTGGTTTCGCTACGGCAATAGTTGGAAATTCAGGATCACACATCTCTATAAAAAACAGCGAAATTCACGATGTCAATTTTGGAGTGAAAGTTTATGAAAATTGCTTCATTTCTCTACAGCAAACCACACTGCGAAATTGTAAGGAATATGGTTTTTGTGTGGAATCTGATCGTGATAATGTGCAGAAAATTGGCAGCTTTGACATATTAAAAAGGTAATCATACTTCTCAAGATATGATGATTCTGGGCTGCCATCCTGTCCAATTATTCCAATATCCTTTTTATAGGTTCCTTTCAGAGATGGCTTATCCTTTTTGTATTGTTTCTTCTTTTTGTTATACTGGTTTTCTTTTTTTGACACATTTCCAAGTGCAAATTCTTAAGTAGTCCTTCCTCTAGCATATCGACGAAGTGGTTTCTCCTGTATTTCTACCATTATATGCTGCTTCTCCATACTCTCTGAACTTCAGATGCTCCATACTGATATTATTAATTTGCATAAGCCTTTTGGTTCATATATCGTCAATGCGGGCGACAGTTTTCATATAAAATTGGTATAACATTTACATTGCAATTAATAGGCTTGCAAAAACCGAAATAGATTTCTCTGTATTAGGAGTAGTAATTGCAAATAAATGAGAAAACATTAAAAAAAAATTAAAAAATGGGTGTTCCAAGTCACTACTTTTTGGGTTGCTTCAGACAGTCCATTCATTCCCATGTGTAATTCAATTTTGTATTAATGAAGGTTGATTTGAGACAGCTACATTGTTTGTCTTGTTTGCCAGAAACGGATTCTTCACTAGAGCTACCTAGTCTAGGTCTGTTTACAGCTTCTTGTCTCGTTCTAGTTTTTGAAGTTGTAGCTGCAGCAGTCTCTAGATCATCAATTGAGACGCTTTGTCCTACAGGCACATTCAACTTTTTTCTTTTGATTTCTTTGACTGCGGTTCGTAATTTTGCCCGAATCGTACTGTTTGGAAGAGAACTTTCAAAGAATCATTTACGCAAGAATCGTCAACGGCTCTGTCTTATCAAGCTGCTTTAAAGATTCTTATCAGTTTGCTGAACCATTCTTTATTAGCTCGTTTCGAATGCTTTATGTCATACCAACTCTTCTTTACTTCTTTTTTAGTCTATCAATCTTAAATACTTTTATTGAACACTGCTTGGTCGAGTTAGTTGCCTTTCTTTATTTTCAAAAGTAGTGTTTCTCCTGTTTTAATTCATTTGCCTGCTCTGTCAATATTACTGCACAAATGTCTTCTGGTGTTTCTATTTTCATTCTGCTGCATTGTTTTTTGTCCATGTCCAAGTCCCTGTTCATAGTCTTATATTCTGAACGACTCGTGATATACATTTCGTGAAATAATTGATTAATCGGTATTTTAGTATCCCGGATATCACTTTTGATGAATTAAATGGAGGTAATAATGGAAAGGGCGATGTTATAATAAACAATGGCCAAAGAATTATCCCAATAAAAGATCTCTTTACGAATCTTGATCTTACCTACTGTGCCAAAAGAGAATCAAAGTCTGAAGATGAAGACATGGACGTAGCAGGCGAAGAAGAATTAAATAATACTATTA
This sequence comes from Protaetia brevitarsis, assembly GCA_004143645.1. Taxonomy (NCBI): domain Eukaryota; kingdom Metazoa; phylum Arthropoda; class Insecta; order Coleoptera; family Scarabaeidae; genus Protaetia; species Protaetia brevitarsis. Next base: position 19,721 of record RXPK01003581.1, on the reverse strand, counting down.
TTGAAAAATCTGAACCTCTGAATTCCCTGTCGAATGATCCTAATTAGAGGCTTTTTAACTTGCAACTGTGCAATTTTTTATATTAAGGAGTTTTATACGAAATAAAATGTACTAACTCGTCGATGTATATATATTATATATTTTTTTGTAACTTTAAAAGACATATTTCTCTTGTCATGTTTTCTATTTTTAATAAAATTATTTATCTAGACTTTGGGTGTTGTTTACGTTTGATATGTTTTTGTTTATTTTCAAGGCTGGTATACGGATGGAAAAGTTGAATTTATTCGTAACTTTGAGGTCATGAAAAGAAACCGGTTTGCTATAAATAAAATTGACCTTATATAATCTGTCTTAAAGTTATTTTTTGTTAAAATATATATGAGATAGATAACTTTCTCAGCACGTACATACAAGTGTCCATATCAACATACAAGTATATAGATCGTTCAACAAGTTACCGTGTAAATACAAATACATGAATACTTTTCTCTTATGGTTATGTTTACGGGTACTTATTACTAGTGATTGTAAATTTATCGATTTTTTTCATTTACCGGTAATTTGGTAAATGAAAATGCCGGTTTACCGGTAATTTTTCTTTATCATGTGTGACATTAATGGGGATTCCCCAAGAAAATAGGGTTAGAAGTTTTGGCTAGTATAATACATATTTTACACAATCTTAAGGCATAATATTAGAATTTTGTAATAAATATTTGAAATTAATTATTTTAAACAGTTGTTAGAAGTAAAACAAAATATTTAAGGTTCAAATTTTAATGTTATTTTACAACAATGGTGCATTAATGTTCTCTCATAATGTGGTGTATTCAAGATTGCTATTAATTTAAATACGTGAAATGTTCTTATATATTATTATTTTTAAATATTAAGAAATGAGACATTTACATACTCTTTAAGAAAAACGATTTTAAACTTTTAAAAATCTCAAAAGCTTCAGAGCACAAATCAAATATGCTAACTCAATTTTTTTCGAGAGATAAATAAAATCCACACAAAAAACCATAAAATGAGAATTGAAATTACACTTGTTGACAAAGGCAGGTAGGAAAAGTGGGGTGTTTTGCTTCCTACCGTCCTAGCAAGAAATAAACATTAATCTCGCTTTTCTTTGCGTTGCCTTTCGTTATCCATCTCGTTTAAGACTTATTTTCTTTTAATTTCTACACGCCCTTTTTTGAATTTTTTTGCTTTTTTTGTTGAGAATTTTTTGATTCCTTCTCTTTCTGACTAACTCGGTGGAATGGAGGTTATACGTTTCTAATCAAAAGTTTTTGTCAGTTTCTTTTCTATATTCTCTATTCTAGGGCATTACGGCGGTTCTCAAGCTCAAGAAAGTTTAAATTAAAATTAAACAAAAAACATCTCCCACAAAATTAATAAGTGGGTATATTGTTACTTACACTTACCTGTTTTTTTTTATTATTTTCAATGTCTCTTTAGACTTTTAAATACATATCTATAAACACAATATTTCATAGATAAAAATTTCTGGTATGGATTTTTCATTTACCGAATTACCGGTAAATTTTTGTAATTTTTCGGTAAGTTTTTTGGTCAGTTTACCGGTAAACCGGTATACAATCCTTACTTGTTACGTTGCAGTTGGCTTTTCTAATAATGCGATAAGTAAATTGTGGCTGTCAGAACCAGTAGTATATACTTTTCGTGAATAGATTTGCGAAAATGAGTTGCCATCATTTTTACAATTATTGAAACTAAATAACCAAGTAGAATATGTATTTGTTAATACATAAAGTTTATTGTTTCACTGCATAATACATATACTGCTATACTATAAAATATACAAATTAAAGATTACACCGAAGGTAAAAGCGCACAAAAATGAATGGTGGTTTGCTTTATGCGGCCCCTGTCGAGTCATGAGTTGCACGTCTTCACCGCTGGCGCCACTTATCGCAGTTTTGACCGAACAATTGGGCTTTTTAAAGTTGTATTTATTGGTTATTTTACTTACATAATTATTTGCAGATGTCGCTTACCGGAATCTGGTATAACATCCAATTTAATGTAAATTTGAATGATGCGACCGGCCGTATATAAAGTAAACTGTCAGAGTCATCATCGTTATCATCAAGCAAGTCGTACTTTCAAAAATATTTCATATTTTCTGAACTTACAAGCAAACAAAGCATCGACGATAACTGAATATAAAATGATAACTAGAGGAATTGCTTTTCTTTTCTAAACTAATTAACAAATCATCTTTCTTTTAATATAAAATATGTATGGCACGTATGCCATTAAGAAATTATAGGCTGGACTAACGACAAGTGAATTTCCGGAAATTGAGAGGGATGAAACAACAGATATTTCAAATCACTATCAAATGGTAGTAGATATTCCATTTGTGTGTATTGTATTGTTTCGGAGTTTTCTTTTGTTAATCTCCGTTATTCCAATATTAAAATGACAAAATATATCGTTCCTCTTAGATTTAAATATTAAACAACGTAAGTCCGTGAGTCTTGTATTATTTAAATAGTCATTTATTTTTTTTATTTATATCAGCGATTATTTACGCTTGTTAAGATATATTAAAAACTAAAAGCCCTCACGTACAATTTTCACGAGCCGCCACTGAGCATAGATATAGTTCATTTACCATAACAGACGAGGTACGTCATTACTTGCAAATTCGGGCCATGCAATACCATATCATTAAAATAACCAATAACATACAACTTATTCATGTTCAATTAAAGATACTATGTTGGTGCCTACTGCTTTTTAAATTGCATTGTTGTCACATCTTCCCAATGTATTCCCACCAATTTAGTTATTGCTGTCAACTGTCAAAGGGTTATATTCTGCATTTACAGTAAAGTGTGGGAATTTGCGTTTATACCTGGTATATATTTATTTTAAATAAGTAGTTATTACAACTAAACCATACCGAAACCATTGTGTAAACAATCGAAGGAGTTAATAGTTTCGTTAATCGTGTATTTCGACGCAGAACGCGGGAACAATGGACCATTACTAACTTATAAACAAGGAATTACATCCACTAACCCAAAACGAAAATGCATACGAAATAAATGTTGTAAAAATTGATTATTCTACTCATTATCAATGTGCTATTGGAAACACAATTTATGACATGTACGAAAACAGTGAGTATATACAAATATTGTTTACAAAAGTGGTTCTTTCACATACATTTTTCAGGGTACTTGGTGTAAAACATATTGGAAACGAAACTCAGAAGTAGTAAATCAAGAGATTGGTTTGGATGGAGAAGAAACTTGCATACTAATCGTTATTGTCAATACTTTAAGCGATAATGGTCCCGATTAAATTTTATTGTACTCACTTGTGCTTTTTTGTTATTTTTTTCCACTACTATCATGATTAACATACTTTAAATCCCGATTTTCAAAAAGAATTATCACTAATATTAAGGGTAAATGTTATTTTTAAGAGTTTGTTTATTCACCTGTCAAAAGTGTTTGACAGTTAAATAACCTAACGGTTTGTTTACGTTTTGACGAACAGAAAATTTGCAACACGGTCGTGACGTCATAGCAAACTGACTCACGTAGTACCTCGTCTGTTATAGTAAATGAACTATAGTAAACCTCGATTGATATAATTGATAGAGTGAAATATTTAATGAAATATCGTGTGTTGCAATTCACCAGTTTTTTTTCTTCGTGTTTTAACTGTAACAGATATTGGTAAAAAACAAATCGAGCACGATACCAATAATCAAATAAATAACAAACCTAACCTCTCACCTCATTACAATAATATTATAAGGATATGCAAATATCGCATTTCTACTTCCTCCGAAAATAATGGCCATAAAGATACAAATGTCCATTATATGATTAATTACAACACACAACCGCAATAATGATATAAAGAAATAATCTGGATTATAAATATCCAACTCATAATAATATATGCATATAAACAGCGTCATATACAAAACACGCTATTTTTGGCAACTATAGTTTACAAAGAATTGCGAGGTATATACTGTGATAATGCTTTTTTTTTGTCAGCAATCTGTATGGGTTTATTTCTACAGTTTTCAATTCAAAAATGAAATGATGTACCTACAGGTACAGAAACAAATTATGCAGCGATATACTATATCATGTGAAACTTGAAATACAGTGTAATATACTTAATCCATGGTTTGGTAAAGACCAAGTAAAATTTCCGTTGTTGTTTTTTGAAAAGTTGTGGAAATAATAACAGCATACCGTCGTAAAGGGGCCAAACTAAGCTTTAGGAATATTTCTACGTCACCTTAAAGAAAAACGTTGTACCCATAATGCATCTGAAATTTAGAGGTTATGAGCAAATATGTACACTAAATAGATAACACATTTATTTGAAAGATTATAAATACATTTGTCTTTTTTTGTTTTATAAAAGCTATTATTGTTAAGCAACGCTACTAAATTTAGTCAATTATGAAAATAAAATAAAATAAAAAAAATATAGTAAGTCCAGCTAATGTTATTTTTAAACAATCTAACTTTAACTATACAAAAGAATGCTTTTGTTTGTGCTAACTGAAGAGAGGTAGACACAGCAGCTAAAGTATGGTTATCAAATGTCTAGAAAAAAGTATAGGTACATTTAACACGATACCTATTAACAACAAAAACTGCTACAAACATTAGTAAAAAACACATTACTATATTTCAAAGTTTAATCATGTTAGGATTCCTCTTGATTATTCTAATAAATAGACCATTATCAGCTTTTAATACAGCTTCAACTCTGAAGCGAATCTTGTGTTCCGGTATTGCCGGACGCACTTCGTAATTTCGCAAGATAATCGAGAGCAGTGCGTACATTTCCAACATAGCGTACTTTTGCCCTGAAAATAATTTAGGGTAACAATTTAAAGTTTGAAATTAATGGATTATAAACTCTCACCTATGCAATTTCTAAATCCAGCACTGAACGGTACGTAAGCAAATGGATTCCTCTTGTTCACATTTTCGAGTGTGAATCTCTCTGGATCGAATACCTCGGGTTGTGGGAAGATGCGAGGACTTTGATGGGCACCATGGGCGGAAGTGTGAAGTATCGCATCCTTAGGTATTGTTAGACCATCTAAATGTACATGCGTGTTTAGGAAATACATTATATAGAATCAGGTAGGAGTCTCTTACTCCACCATTTTATGCTGTTCGGTACTGCTCGCCCGTATGCTGGAATTACAGTATAACATCTCATCGATTCCAAAATTACCATCCTCAAATAATTCATTCCTTTCAATTCTTTGAAGGTCGGCTTTCTTGTATGATCGTCACCAAATATAGATATTTGTTCGGCGTATGCTTTTGCCTTAAATGAAACTACAAATATTAAAAATATGATGTAAAATATTAATTTTATTAATTATTATATACATAGGCAAGATTGGATAATTCTTAATACTACTTAAAATAATAGTAGCGTATTATTTCAAATTAATAAATTCAAAGTGCTCGTCTTTTTTTCAATTGTACAATAACACCATTTTCCGATTTCAACACAGCTTCGCTTCTTAAGTCTAGTTTGTGTTCAGGAATCGCAGGCGTCAATTCGAAGTGCCTCAAGACATTAGACATGATCGATTTCATTTCCAACATAGCGAATTTCTGACCTGCGAACGAAATTTAAAAGAGGTATTTTGCATCAGACGATGGAAATAGCTTCGAACAAACGCACCTATACAATTTCTGGGCCCGGCACTGAAGGGAACGTAAGAGAAAATATTTTTCCCGGCCGCATTTTCTGGTGTGTGGCGCTCAGGTTGGAATTTTTCCGGATCTTTGTATATCATTTCGGAATTATGAGTGGCGTGGGAGAATAAATTTGCCATCACGCCTTTAGGCAGCGTGCGTCCGTCTGAAGTGTGGGGAAAAGAAGGTTAATTTTATTGATTTGTTTCTATATATATACATTTCTTTACTAAACGATGTGTCTTGTGAAATTGTTCTGCCTGTGAACGGTATAGTCGTGTAGACACGCAAAGATTCCCTAATCACCAGTTCTAAATAACGCATTTCGTGTAAATCTTGATAGGTGGGGCTTCTGTAAAAATCATTGGAGAATATGGACTGAAGTTCGCTGAATGCGTTTTTCTAAAAAAATGCTCTACTTCAATAAATGCTTTAAAGGGATATGTTTTTCAAACTAAATAACACTTTATTTTTTGTGTGGTGAAATGTAGATTCTATGGTTTTTATCCTGTTTAAGCAAGGCTTAAACTTTTATTTTTATCACTATTTATTCTGTTAACTAATAATAAGCAGATACAAGAAAAAATCAAATAAAAGTTCTAGTGTTTTACTTCTATCGAACAAAAATTTAAAGCTACTATTGAGTCTGTTGAGTGCATGATATACAATTTGAAGGGCATTCATTGAAATGAAAGATTTTATTTCAATTAAGATTATTATCCATTAAGATGCATAGCAAGTTAGATGCGTGATTGATCTAATATACTTCTACCTAGGCGGCCTTGTGTCCGGTATCCTGATACTGACATCTATCGGGAAATGAGATTGTAATGCGATAAAAGTATTCATCATGTAAATTCGATTTCATAATACATTAATTTTATTTTATCCGATACAGAAGAAATCAATTACAGTGCATTATAAGTATGCGGTACAAAATTATTTTGTTTACCGCAATTGAAGTGACTGAAATATGCCTATAAATAGTATAAATTAGATTGACTAGAAAAGATCTCTAGGGAATAAGTACTGCTATCACAAACATAACCGGCACGCCCTCTATAAGGACTTTGACTTAATGTTTATTATAGTGTGTTGTTTTCTCAGATTTTATCTCATTCTATTGAATTTGTTTGTCATACATAGAAAGTATATTGAAAATGTAGTAAGGTAGAAGTCTGGAAGTGATAGACAGTTCTAATTCATATTAACTTATAGTAATGTATATATATATATATCACTATACAGGGTTTTGCACGGAACTGGCTGGTTAGAAGTTTTCCGGCTTAACGAAATTCCTCAGTTTTAAAAAATTGGGGTTTGCAACAATTTGGCACTTACTTTCTTTCTAAAATATTTTCACCTTTTTTGGCACTCCGGTTAATCGGAAGTCGCCACGAACTTTGTTATTTTAAATGGAACACCCTATATATTATTATATTTTTGAATTTACCATAAAATTCTATGACGATTACCATTAGGGTATCTTATACCTATATTCAACTGTTTCTAAGATATTACGATTTTTGTTAAAATTTTGACATTTACATTGTTGTATGTAATTGATTTAAGTGTCGAAATCAACAAGTACTAACATTGTTTTACCAAAACGTAGAAGAAAAAAAATCAGTGACATTATACAGGGTGTTTAAAAATTAGTGACATATCCAAGAATTTTGAATGTTGCAAAACTTAATTTTTTCAAATAGAACACCCTGTAAATTTTTCTATTTTTGGATGTAGAATTAAATTCTATACCGATTTGCTGTAGCATTCCCTATACTCATCTTCAGTAGTTTTCTTTTAAATGACTCTTTTTAATTAACGCTTTCAAATGGCGAATAATTTTTATCTGGTAGGCTGCGACTTTGACATTATGGTTGCCAATAAATATTATAACCTTTTAGTGTGACATATTTCGCATCCAGATTAGTACATGTTATTGTGTTATCTATGAATCAACCAATGGAAGATATTGAAAGGAGTTATTCCAATCTGGATATTTTAAATTTATCTTATATTCATGGTGAATGCCGAAGAGTTGCAGAAAGAACTTGTCGAGAATTCAATCAAAGATATCCCCATTTGCAACCAATAAATGTAAAAAAATTCAGGAAACTTGAAACTCTTTTTATAGAAAATGGTAGTATTAAATCCAAGAATGTGGTAATAAACGAAATGAGTAATTTAAAAGAAAACTACTGAAGATGAGTATAGGGAATGCTACAGCAAATCGGTATTGAATTTAATTCTACATCCAAAAATAGAAAAATGTACAGGGTGTTCTATTTGAAAAAATTAAGTTTTGCAACAGTCAAAATTCTTGGATATGTTACTAATTTTTAAACACCCTGTATAATGTCGCTGATTTTTTTTTTTTCTACGTTTTGGTAAAACAATGTTGGTACTTGTTGATTTCAAAGTCGGAGATTTCTGACACTTAAATCAAGTGAGAATTAATCAATTACATACAACAATGTAAATGTCAAAAATTTTAACAAAAATCGTAATATCTTAAGCCGCGTCCAGACCAACGGCCAAATTCCAACGCCAACGCCAACGGCAAATGGGGCGGGGCGTGTGTCATTGCAAAGGATTTGAGAGGATTTGGTCTTGCCGTCCACACCGAGATTCAAATGCGGGTTCGACAGCGTTGGATGCGGTTCGGTGACAAAAATGTCGAGCAGGGAAGATAATGATTTGATAATTGCGAGTGCGGGAATAATCGTTAATTCGCTATTAAGAAAAAAGAGAAAACGTTGGGCAAGACATTAGTGGATGACAACATGTTTTGAAGAGAGAAGTCATCTAATCACGGAATTTGAAATGAAGACGGTGGGCATTTTCGAAATTTCTGCAGAATGACAGCAGAACTTTTGATGATTGCTTGTTTGCTTGATTTGATGTTCTGCTTAATTTACTAAAACCAAAGGTTTCGAAACATAATACAAATTATGAAGCATAGAAACTCAAGAAAGATTTGCAGCAACACTGCATTTTTTGAACTCAAACGCAAGTTTCTCACACATATTCAAAATATCGAAACAGCCTATATTTTACATTGTTCCCGAAGTTTGTGCTGCCATAATTGAAATATTTGATGAATCCATTCAAGTGAACAGAAGTTATATAACTGATTAAAATATAACAAATAAATAAAGAAAAAAAAAATTGCTAACAACAACCAAAGCTACCAATTTTTTTTTTTTTTATTATTAAAATACTATTGGTTTCCGAGTTGATAATAAATTTGAACGATATAAATCATCTGAACCCTTTTCGTAATCATCACGTTGGCAAGAGATCAGCAGATTCTCTACTTTCCATTTTATTCCACCTTCATCACAGCCGAATTCAATGGCAAATCTTTTTTTAAACATTTTTTTTTGATTAATTTACAGCTTTTATTGTGAGACCCTGCACAATACGGCATTCTCCCGATACCGCTCTTTTAATTATAAACATAATTCTTAGTTTAACTAAAAATATTACGCTACTAGTGTATCTTATTTTTCGTTCGCCCGACCGCAACTGAATAAACACAAATCCCGTCCAGACCGAATCGAACATCCTTTGACGTACCGACACGAGAGCGAAGGCTTTCCAACGCCAAGGGTAGCGTTCGATGCCGTTTGGTTCCGTTCGATCGCTCCGTCCACACCAAAGCAAATCTTTTCCAAACCTGAGCACATGTGCCCTTGGCTAGGATTCCGCGTCGGTCTGGACGCGGCTTTAGGGTACGCTTATACATAGGTATAAATACCCTAAAGCCGCGTCCAGACCACGGCCGAATCCTAGCCAAGGCACATGTGCTCAGATTTGAGAGAAATTTGCTTTGGTCTGGACGGAGCGACCGAACGGAACCAAACGCATCGAACGCTACCTTGGCGTTGGAAAGCCTTCGCTCTCGTGTCGGTTACGTCAAAGGATGTTCGATTGGTCTAGATCGGGATTTGTGTTTATTCAGTTGCGTACGGCGCGAACGAAAAATCAGATACACTAGTAGCGTAATATTTTTAGCAAAACTTAAGAATTATGTTTATAATTAAAAGAGCGATATCGGGAGAATCCCATATTGTGCAGGGTCTCACAATAAAAGCTGTAAATTAATCAAGAAAAAAATATATGTTTAGAAAAAGATAGCCATTGAATCCGGCCGGAATGAAGGTGAAATAAAAAAGGAAAGTAGAGACTCTCCTGATCTCTTGCCAACTCGAATAATTATGAAAAGGGTTCAGATGATTTATATCGTTCAAATTTATTATCAACTTAATTGAAAACTAGTATTTTAATAATTAAAAAAAACAGGTAGCTTTGGTTGTTGTAAGCATTTTTTTCTCTTCATTTATTTGTTATATTTTAATCAGTTATATAATATACCTATTCACCTGGATGGATTCATCAAATATTTCAATTATGACAGCACAAACTTCGAGAACAATGTAAAATATAGGCCGTTTTGATATTTTGAATATAAGTGAGAAACGTGCGTTTGAGTTTTCTGTGTTCAAAATATGCAGTGTTCCTGCAAATCTTTCTTGAGTTGCTATGCTTTATAATTTGTATTATGTTTCAAAATCTTTGGTTTTACTAAATTAAGCAGAACATCAAATAGTTCTGGTGCCATTCTGCAGAAATTTGGAAAATGTCCACTGTATTCACTTCAAATTCTGCAATTAGGTGACTTTCTATCTTTAAAAGGTGTTATTTAAACAACACCTTCCTCTACATTTTTTCTTAATAACGAATTAACGATTATTCTCGCAGTCGCAATTATTAAGTTATCTTCGCTGCTCGACCTGTTTAGCACCGAACCGCGTCCAACGCTGTCGAACCCGCATTTGAATCTCGGTGTGGACGGCAAGACCAAATCCTCTCAAATCCTTTGCAACGGCACACGCCCCGCCCCCATTTGCCGTTGGCGTTGGCGTTGGAATTCGGCCGTCGGTCTGGACGCGGCTTAATGGTAATCGTCATAGAATTTTATGCTAAATTCAAAAATATAATAATATATAGGGTGTTCCGTTTAAAATAACAAAGTTCGTGGTTACTTCCGGTTAACCGGAAGTGCAAAAAAGTGAAAATATTTTAGAAAGAAAGTAAGTGCCAAATTGTTGCAAACTCCAATTTTTTAAAACTGAGGAATTTCGTTAAGCTGGAAAACTTCTAACCAGCCAGTTCCGTGGAAAACCCTGTATATAACGTCAATATATGCATTAAATATTTAAAAAATGTATGAAAGTAACTGTTTATATTTAGTTGTTTATTGTATTATGCAGATGAGTTACAAGTCCAAGTAAAACATCATCAAGATGCGAATGCATGTAATCGTTTCATTATATTCATCGAACATCTTAAAATACGAATTAGTATCCATTGCAATATAAACCGGGGCGTATATTAATCATGTACCATCGAAGACAAAAGTCTTTAAATTAAATTAAAGAGAGAAATATTGAAATACTGAAGAAACTCCAATGATTCTATCTCTATTTATTTCAAGACTTTCATCTTTGATAGTACCTATGTACAGTTAAGTTCAAAACTTATGTCTCCCTAAGGTATTATTTCTTTGTATTTTTTAAATATAATGAGTCTCTGTGTTTGCTTAAAATGTGACCCTTGTTTCATTAAGCGCTCAAGCCTTCGTAGAGTGCTTCCTCAGATATACTTACATTTAAATTAGATTGGATTATTCGCTCACAAAGAAATTTTAGGGAGACATGAATTTTGTATTTTAATGTACATGTGTGTACAAAATATGTGCATGCGATTTATCTGCAGTTGACACCATTTATGTACGCAATGAATACGTGTATCAAATGTACCACTCGTGTACACATTGAAAGCGTACAATGTACGCTTTATCTACGGAGTACATGTTACAGTCGCAGTACGGTTTTACGGACTTAATGTTATGTCAAGCGTATGAAGGCGTGTACGTACTATCAAAGACAAAAGTCTTGACTAAGAACGAAAGAGAGAAATATGGAAATACTGAAGAAACTCCAATGAATCTATCTCTATGACAAACCTGAGTCAAGACTTTTGTCTCGATAGTACATATATAACGTATGTATACAAACAAAATATAACGCGCATTTAGTGACGGCTGCTAGCCGTCAGCCTAGCGAAGCAGAAACAAGTTGAATGTCAACACACAGAAAAATAAAATGATTTAGCCTTGAACTTTTTAATTTTTGTTTGGTAAACACCAAATACCATTGACAGATAGTACTACCGCTTATTTTTATACTATGTAGTATTTATTAAAACAATAACCAAAAATAAAGAATAAAATTAGTGTCTTAAAGATTTTGTCAAAAAGCATATTATACTTATGTATACTGGGCGAGTTTTTTTATCTTGGGACAACGGAATATCTCTGAAACACTGCATCAAATCAAAAAAGATCTTAATAAGATTTGTTATAATGTAGGGGGTTGACTGAATGGTGCCGAACTCGATCCCCCACCTCACCCCCCCCCCCTCCCTCCCACAGAGTGGAAGAGGGACAATTTTGAAATCTTAAATGGGAACCCCCATTTTGTATTACAGATTCGGATTCTACGTCATCAGTATGTAGATTTTGTTTGAAACTTTTTTTCGATTCGTAACAGATTGCGCTGTAATCGCAAAAAACAACATGATTGTGAACGTCTAGCAGTTGAATTTTTAAATCTTTACTTTTTTTTGCTCCTCAGAGAAACGCGGTCAAACGTTAGTGTCGTATACGGTTATGCGGATCGTATAATATCTGGGTAAAAGCTGTAGTAACGTGGTAACGACCTCTGAATCTAGCCTTTTTGTTTCAATTCAAAACCGTATATCTGTCTCGTACTTATGATTACAAAACTTTCTTCCGTTTTAACTATTAAAGTAGGTGATGCTGTTTTCTATTATGGCTACCGAATAAAAAAAATATGTTAAAAAAGATTAGATCGTTAAAAAAAATCTCACCATAATCACTCAAATGTTTACGATGTGACACGGAATAGACTTAAATATCTTTCACACATTACAGCATTAGTACTCACAGAAGAGAAGATTAACGAATTATAAGCAGAAACTAACTTAGAGCAGTTGAAAGAATGCTAATAGAAGTATAGAACAAAAAAGATGTGTGATTCTTATCATGTAAATTAGAAAATTTAACCGTGATTCGATAGTAGCGCTATCAATCACAATAATAATAAACTAGTAATAACACCTAAGACAAATATACAGTCTTAGACGATAAACAAAAAACTTATGAAAAAGGTTTGCTGTCAGAAAACCTTAGACAAAATATATCTTTGTAAAGCATACAATATATGTATTTTGTCTAAGGTTCTCTATTCTCTGTCAGTTAGCAAACCTTTTTTGTTTATTATTATTTTTTTTTTTGTATCTGTATTAGTAACAGAGATAAGTAGTGGTTAAAATAAAATGAAAAATCCAATGCTTATTGTAAAAAAGAAGCAGCAAGTGAAATAAGGTTATTTCCTGTACCTGCACTTCTGGATGCGCTGCCAACGCAAATAGGGCGAAAGATATTGAAGTAGCCGTTGTGTCATGACCCTAAATAGGAAAATAAATAATAATATATTTATTCAAAAAAAAACCCTGTACAATATCGGCCATTTAAGTTAGGACAACTAGTATAATTTTAAAAAATCCATTTTTTTCCAATGTTTAACACTTTTAACATTATTGTAAAAAAAATATACAATAAAGTAAGCATAACAACAAAGTATTTACGACGGAAACATCATTAGAATAAGTCTCTTAAAGAAAAAAAATAATTTAACCTAATAGCAGGTAATAAAACCATTACAAACGATATTTAAAGGAACGCCGACAAGCATGTTTACAATAGAGGGGTGGGTCCACAGGATCGTAAAATTTTAGTGGGTGCCTTCTATATAGCAGGGAATAATTGATATCATACTTGTGAATTATTCTATTAGTAAACCAAATACGATAGCGTTGTTCTATTGCAGTGTTTGTGAAAATAGTATTTAAAAAATGCCGAAAGAAAAGCCGATAAGTGTAGAAAAGACATCAGCTATTGTCACATTACACGAGGAAGGACAGTCTGTGCGTGTCATAGCAGACAAATTAGGAGTGACAAAATCTACAATCCATTACACTATTTGTCGCTACCGAGACACCGGAACATTCGAAGACTGGAATCACCCAGGTCCGTCACGGATAACAACCCTCGCGATTGATTGGGGAGAACTGCGTGTTTGCGCATGATAACAACCCAAACGCATAGCACGGATCTGCAAAGATTACATCGCATCTCAAATAGAGAATAATGTTTTGGAAATCATACCCCGGCCTCCGCAGAGTCCGGATTTGAACCCCATCGAATGAGCTGGACAGGCGAGTAAGGAAAGTCTGCCCAACTTCGAAAGAGCATCTGTGACGGTGTCTACAAGTCCGAGTGGAACAATATTTCCCAGGAAACTTTGACGAAATTAACAGAGCGCATGCCACGAGTGGTCCAGGTCGTATTGAAAGCCAAAGGAGGATTTTTCGACGAGGCGAAAATATGGTCACAGTGTAATATTTCAACGAGTATGTTTTGTTTTAATTTTTAATTCTTCTTGTTATTTGTTTATATTTTTGTTTCGAAGAATACATTTTTTTCTTTCGAATTCCTGTCGTTTTTATTTAGTTAGCAGTAATTTACTAGTTGTCCTGGCTTCAATGGCCGGTAGTGTATATCCTTAGTTATTGATAAACTTAAGTTATTTACCTCAAACATGAAGGTGTCAACTTCTTCGCAGATATTCTCGTACGTAAAACTGGGATCCGTAGACGAATATTCCAACAACAGATCCAAAAACGCTTTTTTCTTCTTTCTACCCAAATCATCGACTGCTTGTTCTTTGGTATTTCGATTTTTCAGGAATTCTTTCATTCTTCTTTCGATTACCGTTTTCGAATAACCGTGCACCACTTTCAAAGCCTCTTGTTCCCTCTGATACGTCGACGAAAAACGATAAAAGAAATCGTTAGAGAGGAATGGCGAGAAGGCACGATCTATAAGGATCTTCAATAAAACGTTGACGCTTTTGAAGTACTCCGAGTTCACGTCATTTTGTGCGTCGACAGATGTTCCCATTGCGGTTTCTGAAACGACAAATTGAGCTCGGTTTATGAATGATTGTATGTTATATCACTTACCGCAGATAATGTCTAAGGTGCAGCGCGTCATGAATGGGTAAATATCAATGGAGATATTTTGAGAGCACACTTCGTTCAACTTGGAGACGAGCACATCACCGGCCGAATTGAAAATGTCCACGAATTCCTCTAGTATTTGGAAATGAAAGGCCGGTGTTATAATTTTTCGATGCTTCCTCCATTTATCCCCTAAAATTTTATTCTTATTAAGGTGGATTCCAACAAAATCAAATCAGTTGCAATCAGTTGTATATAGCAAAAACCGATGGCCTACTATTAACAGAAGTGTTCACTTCTACATATATTTGTAATTGGGATCTATTTATTTATTCATTTAGTTTGCAAACTTACTTACCCGAACCAGTCAGTAGACCAGTTCCCAACCAACTGTGTAACTGCCGATACGGCAGTGATTTGGCCAAGAGTATGGGTGAATTCAGTAAGAATTCTAGATCTTTCGGTTCGGAAAAGAATATAAAAGGTTGAGATCCAACATAGACCTTAAAATTGCCTTTGAATTGCTTGTGATATTTCGTAAGCGTATTAAGAATATCTGAAAGAAACAATAAAAAATATATTCTGCTTTAAAAAATTGGGGTTTGCAATAATTTTGTACGTATTGCTGTGTACTGATGGTACAAGCATAAATGCAAAGTGAAATTGAAAATGAAAATAAATGAAAATTTAAATTTACTAGCTCAGCGGATAAAAATTTAAAAGGGCGCAAAAGACTAATTAACTTCAGCGTTACCCTCACAATAAAACCTATCATGAAAAGTAAAATGTGGGCGTTTGAAAAATTTACTTTCTTTAAAATCCCCAAAGATTGAAATGGTTGATTCAAAATAAAAGAATAGAAATTTAGAATGACATTTACATTCATTAAATTTTATTTTTATAAAAAAAAGAAAAAAAAACATTTGTTACAAATTGCAGTAAAAAAAATAAATCAAGGACTTAAGGTCCTGGACGAAATAAAAACTGCAGGAATCTACAATTAAAAAGGACGATGCAAATCCTTTATCAAACAAAAGACAGATTTGTTCTAGAAGAAAATCCAAATCGCACAAAAAATCCACGTGGTCTTAAAAATTACAACACACTAAAATTAATTTAAACGTGGACAAACAAGTATAATAATATTAAATTGAAATATAATTACAAGCTCAATGCTTATCTTCACCTAAGCCGAGGTGATTAAATATAAAATACAAATTTTGAAAACTACGAAACGGAAAATTAAACTCTTTAAACTAAAAAAAATTTCTTCTAAAACAAATTACAATAACTGATCTTACATCCATATGTGCACATTAAACACAACAGCAATTATTTAATGAAAGAGTTCCTTGAAAAGCTGATAAATTTCAAATAAAACATCAAAATTAACACATGAAATTACGGAACTTTCAAAGAACTACCTTTAAGAGGCCCTACATCGCATACATATAACAAAATAGATGCGTGGCTAAGCAGCGCATAAAATACAAAGAGAATTCCCTTGAATATTACAAAATATACAATACTGACGAAGGCAATAAGTACAAATGAATGAAATAAATTTAAACAACTGAACAATTAAATACTTAAATTCATCAAACAAATCATTTAACAAATCTTACTTAAAAAAAAATATTAACTTCTGAGAGAATTTGCCCGACGCATCGACAAAAATTGATCCCAATCAATTGAACACAGAATTTATAACCCCCGGGGTGCCAATCCACAGCAGTACTTTTTTCCAAAATATTTTTAAGTTTCTTATATTTCCGATTGACCGGAAGTCGCCATGAAATTTATTATTTTAAATGAAACATTTATATATTATTGTGATTTTTATAATGGATTGTTCAGCTAATGTTTTGTTTTATCAATAACAAATAAAAAACTTTTATTCTTGAATCTGCCTTCTCTTCACAGACACTTACCCTTCTATGTTTAATGATATTCAAAAATACAATCGCCCTTCGCTAAATGGCTATGAGCGATATGTACGTGCACTGTAGATCATA
Organism: Protaetia brevitarsis; assembly: GCA_004143645.1. Classification (NCBI taxonomy): domain Eukaryota; kingdom Metazoa; phylum Arthropoda; class Insecta; order Coleoptera; family Scarabaeidae; genus Protaetia; species Protaetia brevitarsis. The sequence goes on along the minus strand of RXPK01003581.1, from coordinate 2,794 downwards.
CGCATTAGTATTTCCTCTTTTTTTAACCAACCTATAGTTTGTACTTATATTTTCTTATCAGTGGTAGGTAGGCTGTCGTGGTGGTTGTACGTGTTATGCCTTCTTCAATAATTTGTATATTATTAGATCTCTAATCGATTAAATATTAAATTTATAGTCTACTTTTAATCATTTAATGTACTGAATGCTTTTTTATTGATAAAAACAGTGTAAATATCAATAACATACACAATTTATTATTCAATATTATATCAAAACATTTAAAGAGCATAGGAACTCTTACTCAAGGTTAGTACACTTATTTGGAATGTTTAAATCAAATATGAACTACCATCCAGTATATTTTGGATTCTTAAATTCTCAAAATAACTGTTAAATATCCCGTTATCATAAGATGAATTCACCAACCATGTCTACTAATCTATACATCTTAAAACTTCAATTTCAACTAGTCATTTACAGACATGAAGAATAACCTCAAATGTTAAATACTTATTTACAAAGAAGAAATTTAAACATTAATTAGACAAAATACCTTGAATATCAGCTGGCATATACCCCAAAGTATTTCAGAATCGAGTTTCCTCGCAGTGACAAACCAAAGATGAAGTTTCGAATATATTATAGAAATATAACTTAACTGATTTGACTTGACGAAAAATAAAAGAGATTTTCAAGGAATGCTTCCATCAACAACCCCGTCTTCATGGTCCTCAACTCATTTAATATTAACTACACTCAGTCTCCACCCCTTTGAAGTAGTATCGATACCACGGAAACTATATTGAAACCATACAGTTACCAGACGATGAATTTATACATATAATTACCACGACTACGATGCAAATTAATTAATTAATAGCTAAATTTAGCACCAATTTAGACTACTAAAGAGTGTGTATCTAGAGTGTTCCATTTAAAATAACAAAGTTCGTGACGACTTCCGGTTAAAATATTTCAGAAAATTAAAAATAGTTAGCCAATTATAACAAATCCATAGTTTTTTTTTTTAAGCCGATGAGCTGTTAAGTCTTTTAAGCTTTTAACTAGCAAATTCCGCGGCAAACCTGTATATGTAAACGATTAGATTTGCCTGAGAGCAACTACAATGGATCTATGTTTATTGAAGAATTTTGCATAGCGCTGTAGTCAAAAATAAATTGGAGGTTACCCCTAGTATCAAGATAAATATTTATTTTTCATATAGACACAAGAAATATAGAGAATAATATTAAACGTTTGTTCGCTGGTGTTACACCAATTACACTGGTGCATGTTTTATCTCTCTTAGGTACCTACAGAGTAAATCTTCTACCTTATTTTAATCACAAGCCAGTGTAGAAAGTGTAACACCAGCGAACAAACCTTAAAGCAACAGGCGCGGTTCGTTCATGCGTCATCGAGGAGGCTATACTATAGATCGAATTTCTTCGTATAACTTTGTAACTACTTTCGTCCACACGATATTATACGACAAACTTCGAGCATGTCATAGCATCCTCAATGAGTCATGTACACTAGCGACACTTTCTAATTGTACGACCTACAGGGTAAAATAGAGCCCATATCTTTAACGTGGATAGTAGACGGATTTATGCAGTAACTGGCCGCCTTCGAAATATGTAAACACAGATGTGCGGTCTCTCTGTCGTTATTTAAAAAAGCTTCAGACTGATTTATTAATGTGCGAAGTTGAATGCATCTATTATGTATTTGTTATCTTTGCGTAGGAATAAATTTATTTGATGTTTAAGTATTTCGAATAGAGCTGGTAGTGTTATTAAATGGTTTTTTGAAAGGTATTTTCATTTTACAGTTGAACTATGACTAGAATAAACCAAAGGCATGTTTAATTATACAATAATAGCAATATCAATGGGTTAATTACTTTTATTCATTTTATACGTATGCAAATAATAATGAAACTATCAAAATGGATCGCATGAAGACATTTAAAGTATTAAGCTATACTGAAATCAGTAAAGCACACCTCGTTATGAATGAAACACTTTTTCAAATATTACTGAACACATGAAAAAAAGTGTTTCATTCAATCTAGTTAATGCATTAAACTAGATTGCGACAGCCACCTGCAAGAATATTAAACAATATAGTAATAAGAATTATTACTACCTTCCACTTTTCGTGAACTGGTTATGCGCCAATTAATTTACTAAATGACAGAGAAATTTGTAGTAATTTCGTTATTGACAGAAATGCATGTTTTGTTTCCCTGCAGCGTACCCAAATATGATTTATTTTTAATCTAATTAATGTCATGATGATTCATATCATTTTTTTTTAACTCGCTCGGCTTCCTTCTTTAACATTAAATAATAAAGGAGATATGGCGAGGATGCATTCAAAACCATGATTTTATATCAGATTATCAGATATTAGAAGGAAAAGCTCTACACCGTCAGAAATATTTTTATTAGTTATAGTAATCGGATGTTCCATTAATATTATATAGCAAGATAAATAAATATTCGATTATAAATTCCCTAGTTTCAAAGATTTTACCTCAAAATCTCACAATATTTTTTCAAAAGAAAACAAATTTGAATTAGTGCTAAATTGAACAGTAGTGATAGCTATGAAATACAAAATGCAGGTTTAAATTAGTAATTATGATTAGTTTATATAAATATTAATTATTCATTATGTTAATATCGAAAAAAGGAGCCGGGGCGAATTAAAAATAGTTATGAAAACATATTGTGATCATTGGATTAAAAACAAAACTATTGGTAAGTGTAGGGATTTGTAAAGAAAAACATCTGTTTGTATAACA
>RXPK01003580.1:0-33192 GCA_004143645.1 Protaetia brevitarsis | reverse complement strand
ACACAACGGAGGTCGGTAGTCGAAAGATCGCGCTCGCTTCAAGAGCTTCGTCGCGAGTTCTCGTGGGAAATTCTTTTAGTGGATTGGAACGGAGGGAAATTGGCTGCGGGGATAAATGGAGAGATCGTAAGTTTTAAGTGATATATTTCGGCGAATGTTATTGTGGGGGTAAATTGAATCTACTTGAATAACGGCAGATAAAAGTATAAAGACTCGAACCTCCAATGACTAATAGAGCAACAGTCAACGACAAGAAAACAGAATATGATGAAGGAAACCAAATTGCCTTTAAGTGGTTGTTTAATGAAAAGGTACTCTACCTATAGGTGCATTTGACGAACAGCATCACTAATAGACGTAAATGTTTAAAACAAAAAAGACGAATGTAATCATTTGAGTGTAGTTTATATTCACCACTGTAATAAGACCAATTATCTAGCACTTCTAATCGTGCAAATAAATGTGTCTAATCTTCTTGGGCGCCACTGTATTCCAATAATTTCCTGTCAATTTCGTTGTAAGTATTACAAAAGTAGGTACCGAAATAAATAAAATATATTATGTTCTAAGTATCCAATAAGGGCCAAAAACTAAGACTGTTGCAGGCATACCAAATAGAACGACATAAGAAAATACCTAACATACACCTTTTAAATGAACAAATAGATTATAATATTAAACCAATCTTCACTTATTTGGATTTGACAACCAGTTTAACACAGCACTAACATCCCATATTTAGACAACCTGAATAACTTTTACACACACATACACAAAACACACACACTTTCATACATACTTAATTTTTTAAACAATTTTCGCAGTTTCAGTTTACAATAAATACATTAGACACGTTTTGCATATGTTGAATCATTTGTATTGTTGTCATTTTGTGAAAAGTTTTTCTTATATTTAAATTTATATTTAATTTATATTCATAATTGTTGATGTCCACTTAATTTATTATTCATGTTTGGTGGTTTTTAACTTGATGATAGACAATTTTACCTTTTTGACGTGTAAGTACACTTTTAATGCATAATTTTTTAAAATGTCATTTGCGATTGTTGACTTATATTTTTAAATCTACTAGTTTTAATTTCTTCAGTTTTATATTTAAATTTTTAACACAATTATTTATGCTAATCATTTGATCAATTTGCATTTCCAGTGATCTGAAGATGGCTTTTAAAAGCCGAAACTAGTAATCATATATTAAATATTCAATGAACGAAAGAACGAGTTTTTTACTCTTATCTAACCTTTACAAATAAAATATAATAATTATAAATCCCCTGGCAAATAAAATAAGATCAAAAACTCACCGCAATACAGAAGGATTTTACTTAGGTACGTTATACAAATGCTTAATAGTTTCTTTATTGCTTTCCCAGGGCGTACAGATACTAGAGGTTAATATATGTATTATAAACACACAAATAACACTACGTTACAAATAAAAAAAAAAATAAAGTACCCACGTTCAATTTTTTCCTGTTTATTTATTTATAACAAATCGCTTAATAAGAAACACTTAAGTACTTTTTTTCTATCACGTACTGTTTTTTGGGTTACGATAACTAATAATTATTGGTAAAAAAACTTAAAAAATATACACATTGCTTTATTTAATTATCAATAATTCCGATTAAGTTAACGACAAAAAAAATTAAAACTAACGACACACTTATTTGTTTTTGTTAATTAGCCCAAGCCTGGTGAAATGCGAGGGAAGGTGCGCGGCGCTTCGCAATACGTATCTATCATAAAAAACTGAAAAGTGCGAATATCTCCAAAACCTTTGGAGATAGACACAATGACACCCGTATAAAATCGAAAGAAAATCAAATTTTACATCCATTTATGGAATATCTATACCATTAAATTTAAAAAAATCAAGTTATCCATGATTTTAGAGTCCGAAATGTGCTGTTTCATAACTAAGCGAAAACTGAAAACCGTATCTTTCTAACTTTCGTATTTCCGGAGATATTTGCCAACACCGCCGACATTGCAAATGTCATTTTTTTCGAAAAACGTCATGTAATTCGGAAACGGTACAACTTAGTCCTAATGTATGCCTAACGTATTGTTATTTAAATTTAACAAGGAATTAAAAAATACAGTAATATACAGGGTGTTCCATTTAAAATAATAAAGTATCTACTTCCGGTACAACCGGAAGTTCGCCATTACTGAAACTAATTTTAAAATGTGTAGAATTCGAGCCAACATTTATTTGAAACATTTTTCCAAAAAAAGCAATAATAAATCGGCTATGGACCGTTGCATCTTAGGCTGGACACCCGGTATGTATATCAGGTAGAATATTTCAATCTGTCGCTACGAGCACGAAGTGACATGTAAATATGCATATTGTAATCTATGATGGGATAAAATGTGAACTCTACCCCCATTGAAATTCCAAGATTTGTGCCAGATCGGCATAGCCTATCTAATGCCATCAGTGTATACTTCAAAAACAAGACGTGATAGAAACAAAAAACATCCACTGCTTACATATTGTAACTAATTGAAAACCATAATAGTAATCAATTTTCCAGGTACGATGTAATTATAAGCGCAGTAAATGATAGATAAATAATTGAATAAAACAAGTTGTAACTTGTTGTTACAAAGAAACATTATTTTCAGTATTTGGTTTTTGGTATAAATTTTCTTTTATTTGATCAATTTTTCCTGTTACTCTCGTTACGGCCGCATTTATTCGTTGATTGGTTTTCGCCAGCACGCATATTTGTTTCAATTCCTAATGCATCGCGTCCTTTCCACGCGATGCACATTGAATCTACGTACACTTTATCCCCACGCGCCCGTGTTGAATTTACACACGCTTGAGTCCCCACCAGCACCGTTATCTATATAAGCCGTACATTTACCGCAATCGAGGCAGACTTCGCCGGCTCCCGATCCTCTCCCTTGCCTTGACTATAGCACGTTGCTGCCCTACGGGGCAACATGATTATAGCCTTTCTCCGACCCTGTAGGACTGTAGTCGTCCCTCGGGTGTGGCGCGAATATAGTTCTGTTCCGTTTTCGTGGAGCTATAGTTCGTTGTCGTCCCTCGGGTGTGGCATGAATATAGTTTCTTTTTCCGTTCTTGTGGGACCATAGCTTGTTGTCGTTCTTCGGGTGTGACACGAATATAGTTCTTCGCTTCACTTCCTACCGACCGCAGCTGCGCTCGCAAGCGTGACACGGCGTGCAATCTCCGTATTTCTTCTTTCTTTCGTCAAATTATTCGTCGTTGTCGTTTCCCAGGTGTGACCACATTTTAGTTCGCGATAGCCGACGTACAACCGCGGATAGAACTAATTAATTTTGAGATGAGATTATTTTTGTTGTTTAATTATTACGTAGACTGATCTCTATGTCGTGAATCAATAACGTTTCCTTTGTAACGATTTACACGACAAGCCGCAAGACTTAAACGTGAACCCCTGTATCTATGTTTATATATTTATTTCACATGCTTTCTCGATAAATAAGCCGAAAACGCAGTTAAACAAACCCACTATTTCATGGTAATTCATTGCTGTATATGTTATTGTAATATATTTAATATTTAATGTGATTTGCTTACCTGTATTTACATTTATGCACTTGTTTTTATCTTGTGGTTGATCTGAGGAATAAAGATACGAAAAACTAAGGATTCAACAGAATATGTTTTCTTTGTTGCGTACTTCAAATAAGAAACCTGGATAATCACTCACGCACTGAAGCTACCTCACTAGGGTTGATTTTAATTATTATACAACGTGTTAGTACGCAACATAAACAACGAACCCTCACTCCTCGGCAAATATTGAGATAAGAACATGTTAAGTCACTCCACGGACGCAGGCGTAATAATAACTCATGACTGAGCCATGCTCTACATAATTGACGAAAGCTGTTGGGAGATGCCAAGGCGTCAATTATTGTTTGTTATCTAGGTGGAGAGAGATGCAGTGTAAAACTAGATATGCTATACGGGTTCTGGGCCAAAATTCCATAAGGTTTATTTACTTTGCTTCCAATTCTCTCCTTCTCACTTTCTCCATACCAACGGTCAAGGAGCCGGATTCACATTTTATCTCCCACTCTCACTTGACGCAATCTCATTGGTGGATGAAAGTGCCGGCTTCGAGGCGTGCGAAAATTCCAATTCTCCCGTGATACCACGAAGAAAAACAACTGTTCCTTCTTCAACAGCTCCTGGTAGAGTTTAAACGACTCCTGGAACAGCGTAAGCAACTCTCGACTCAGTTTACACAACTCCTGGAATAGCTTAAACAGCTCCTGGGATAATTTAGTCAGTTTTAGCAGTTCCAGAGGCTGCTTAAGCTATTCCAGGAGTTGTTTAATCTGTTCCAGAAACTCTTTAGCTATTCCAAGAACTGTTTAATCTGTTTCAGAAGCTGCTGAAACTGTTTCGGGAGCTGTTGTGTGTGTGTGTTTCGAAAGTTGTTTAAGCTATTCCAGGGAGCTGTGGAAGCAGAAATACTTGTTCTTCTACCTGGGGCTTCGCCCGAACATCAAACCATCAGCTAAAGCAAGTGGACGTGGTCAAACTGCAAAGTAGGAGTGATGAAGATAAAAAGTGATTCGGAGTTCCTGTTCTCCTATAGTCGTATAGCGCCACTTGGTGTAGATGTAGAGCTACATTCGCTCTAGTTTTCCAGCTCAGCGAGACAGTAATAGACATCCGGAAAAACCAGAAGTAAAGTAAATTTAGATTCTCTATGCAAACCTTATGGGATTTTGGCCCAGAACCAGTATTCACACCTACTTATAAATTACATGTTAAACATGACGTACACGGCATAAACAATTATGTGTATAACCTCAGAGCAACCCCCAGTGTCCTGGGAGATGATCTCATACCTTCCCCAATATCACAAAGGTCCCCAAATAATACATGCTAGCGGTCGCGTGACCACAAGCAATCTCCTGCGCGGCACTCGCGTAGGTTTCCTGTCATTGCCGCATTGACGCTCTCGTCTGACACCCGGCCACTAGCTGTTTGCACGTTCTCAATACACACGCAGCCAATAACCAGATCTAGGCGTTTGGCAGCCTGCGGAGAACTCCATAATTAATATCCAATGCGTATTGTCACCACCGGTTCGTAGTTATCGCGTTGACTTCCTTCCGGACGACGCGACTGCATTTCCCCGATGGACCAGAACGCGTTCGGCGCCATATTGATTGAACGGGAGATTGCCTACATAGGCTGAATAAGATAATGATGAATTCCTAGATTTGCACGGCTCATAGAAAGATGGTAAGATATCTTTTGTAAATTGCAGTGATAGCACAAAATGACCAAAAGATTGGATATACCGGGTGTCCAGCCTAAGATGCAACGGTCCATAGCCGATTTATTATTGTTTTTTTGGAAAAAATGTTTCAAATAAATGTTGCCTCGAATCATATTTTACACTCTTTAAAATTAGTTTCAGTAATGGCGGACTTCCGGTTGTACCGGAAGTATATACTAACTTTATTATTTTAAATGGAACACCCTGTATATTATTGTATTTTTGGATTTCTTGTTAAATTTAAATAACAATACGTTAGGCATACATTGGGGCTAAGTTGTACCGTTTCCGAATTACATGACGTTTTTCGAAAAAAATTACATTTGGAATATCTGCGATGTTTGGAAATATCTCCGGAAATACGAAAGTTAGAAAGATGCGGTTTTCAGTTTTCGCTTAATCATGAAACAGCACACGTCTTTTATTTTAAAATTGTTGCGTTTACATTACAGAATTATTAAATAGGGCTCTGTAATTTTCTAACTCTAAAATCATGGATAACTGGATTTTTTTAAATTGAATGGTATAGCAATTTTTACATAAATGGATGTAAAATTTAATTTTCTTTCGATTTTATACGAGTGTCATTGTGTCTATTTCCAAAGGTTTTGGAGATATTCGCGATTTTTCAGTTTTTCTTGATAGATACGTATTGCGAAGCGCTGGCCACCTCCCCTCGCATTTCACCAGGCTTGGGACTGGCTGCAGTAATACTGGCATGCTTAGAAAGTGGCCAACAGAATACAATAAGACTACTGGAAACAAACAAACTTGAAATTAAAAAAAATGTAGAATTTACTGAAGCGCGTTGGAAATGAACATAGCAATGGCGTACATACACGTCGAGCGTCTTGCTCGCAACAGGTTATACTTTAAATGTTAGTGCCGTCATTATACACAAAATTTGTACAACAATATTACATTAAATGTTCAAAATGCGATCCATTTTAGGCGCTACATAATTGAAATCGCTTTTGCAAACACTTTTGGACATTTCTGGTGTGACTTCTTGAAACGCTTTTAAAATACGATGGCGCATATGATCAGATGTTGTTGGTGACGTCTCATAAACTTCATTTTTAATGAAACCCCATAAAAAGGAATCGCAGCTTGTAAGATCTGGCTATCTCGGAGGCTATCTGTCATCTGTCCTCCACGCCCAATCCAGCGATCTGAAAAAGACACATCCAAAAATTGACGAAATTCGACAGTATTGGGAGATGGAGCACCATCGTGTTGGAACCACATCAGCTGACGAGTAGCTAGCGAAATATTTTCTGACAGAACGCCCAAATTATTCTGAAGAAATTCCATATAAACCCTACCCATCAGGCGTTGGTTATGAAAGAACAAGCCTATGATATGTTGTCTAAAGATACCTGCCCACACGTTCACTGACCTTCTGTACTGACTATGTGCTGCAATAAATCGATGGGGATTTTGTGTGTCATAAGAACAACAATTGTGTTGTTTCACAAATCCATTTTTGTGGGAGTAGCTTTCGTCTGAAAACATCACTTTCTCGAAAAAGTTCACAATGTTGTGCTTTCTTTTTTTTTAATTTCAAGTTTTGTTTGTTCCCAGTCATCTTATTATATTCTGTTGGCCACTTTCTAAGCATGCCAGTATTACTGCAGCCAGTCCCAAGCCTGGTGAAATGCGAGGGGAAGGTGGCCGGCGCTTCGCAATACGTATCTATCATGAAAAACTGAATAATCGCGAATATCTCCAAAAACCTTTGGAGATAGACACAATGACACTCGTATAAAATCGAAAGAAAATTAAATTTCACATCCACTTATGTAAAAATTGCTATACCATTCAATTTAAAAAAATCAAGTTATCCATGATTTTAGAGTTAGAAAATTACAGAGCCCTATTTAATAATTTTGTAATGTAAACGCAACAATTTTAAAATAAAAGACGTGTGCTGTTTCATGATTAAGCGAAAACTGAAAACCGCATCTTTCTAACTTTCGTATTTCTGGAGATATTTCCAAACACCGCAGACATTGCAAATGTCATTTTTTCGAAAAACGTCTTGTGATTCGGAAACGGTACAACTTAGCCCCAATGTATGCCTAACGTATTGTTATTAAATTTAACAAGGAATCCAAAAATACAATAATATACAGGGTGTTCCATTTAAAATAATAAAGTTAGTATATACTTCCGGTACAACCGGAAGTCCGCCATTACTGAAACTAATTTTAATGAGTGTAAAATATGATTCGAGGCAACATTTATTTGAAACATTTTTCCAAAAAAAACAATAATAAATCGGCTATAGACCGTTGCATCTTAGGCTGGACACCCAGTATTTAAAATTTTGAATGAATTAATGTAATATAAACCTGAATAGAGTTTCAATCAGAAACGAATTATTCAAAATAAACTATTCAAAGGCAGCAGAACAGTTCTGCATAACCTTTCTGCACCTTTTGGCTTTCCATATCCCCACACAATTCCAACTAAACAAAAATCTAAACCCGCACATTTATTCGTCTTATAAAGCTCCCCATTACACTACGACCGCCATGCTAAGTTAAGAAATACTGCAATAGCCGCTCGCCCAGCCCCCCAACTAAACTACACATGTTATTGCGACACTACGGAGGCTATCTGGAATCGTACCGTAATCCCAGTGCTTTTCTCAAATCCTAGCTCGCCCTACCACACCTAGGTTATTCCTCTCTCTATTTTCCTCCTTCTACAATTACGTTTCTGAGAGGCGATCGTGTGAGCTAGCGTGGGGTGGACATCTATAAAACATCCCTGGCGTTTAAATTACTATCCTAGCGACTAAGTGATTTTAATGATAACATTAGGGAGCGCTAGTTTCTATGGATGCCTGCCAAACAATGGATAAGCAAGAACTTGTGTCTATTCTGTGTCGATATCTGTGTTGCGAATTACTTACCAAACGATGTTTAATTGAATTAAATATAACAGCTCGATGGTTCATTAGAGGAATTGATTCCACTAAACTAAACCAGAGATGTGAACGTATCTTCCCGAATCGATTTCATGCATAACAAAAAGAAATTGATTTGTTCGAAGCAACCGAGAAATGGAAAAAACACAAAATGGACTCTCCCCCAGTATCCTGCTTACCGTTGAGGAAATCTTACGAATTCCCTTCTCGTATCGACGGCTCGTCCCTGGGGACGATGTAAGGGTAGCTGGTACCTTACCCTTTTATGCAAATCGCATCCTGTCGGACAGGGAAAAATTGCAAACTGTTTTATGGCTTCTACGGGACTACGGTCGGGCAGTGCATTTTATCCAACTGTCCGCGGATTTTCCACTCGCCTTGTGTTTTGGCCTTCGATATCTTTGCTAGACGTGCTGGGGCGATAGGGTATTACAGGAAAAATACCGCACACTTTATTACCTTACGTGATATGTTGGTGCTGATAAAATGGTATTGTTACTATCTCCTTTCAATTGAGATATTTGCCGATGTGATGGTGTGATAGTTTTCAATACATTATTATATTCTTAATTTATTTAAACACGTTGAAACTTACTTACTTAACTCAAATCAAGTTGGAGCTCCCTCTCCCTTTCAAAAATATTGCAAAGCGGATATTGTCCTACAGTTCATCAGACTTCAGATCCTTAAGACAGCTCAGTATCAGTGCGATCTTCCTCAGCTCTTCCACTTAAGTGCTAGTATCCACCTTTCTGATGTAAAAAAAATTGTGTTGAAAAATGGAGCACAAGAGAATGATAAAATTGACTTCCTAATTATCCATTCCAAGTACTACACTATGACAGAAAGCAATGTTTAAATAAAGCGAAAAACAAAACTTCAAATTTCAAATATGGTGAAAATCAATCTGGAAGACACTCTTTAATGCTCAAGTCCACAGTCTTCTTGTAAACACTGGAATTTTTCATATTCTTCATGGTCACTGTCTTTGCGCGTGTTAATATGGTGAGCTAAAAGACTAAAATACCAGGAGGGCTTTTCTTCTCTAATCCAATCACCTTTAAAAGCAAATTAACAGCTTTTCCTTGGTCGTGTTGTTCAACAGAAACAAGTGGTTCAAATGCTTGCAAATGTTGTTCAGTTTTAATTAGAGTCTTCCACTCTTTCGATGGATCCTTCATTCTTTAATTCATACTGCTGCTACATAAAATAGTAGCTACTTCCTCTTCAGTAACTTATAAGATTTTGTCACTAATTCCTTCACTTTCCTCAAAAGTGATAGAAGAATCCTCTAGGTCGTCGGCAACGCAATATTGGCCAAGTTCTTTGACAGTGCCAAACTATTTGTAATGGTTCTTATAAACTTGAAGCATGAAGTTTTTCTTAGCCTGTTTCCCTATTTTTCTTTTTCCTAGACGCCCAAAAATACAGTCATCAAGCAGACAAGAATGACCAGTAATCAGATAAACAATTTCGATCTTTTTTATTTTCGAAGCCAATCACATCAGCAAATGGACGATATGGCAATTTTTATTCTGACCGCCAGCGATTCGCCAGCGAAAAAGCTCGTCCTTTTATGGGCATCCCAGTCTTAACCCTGCAAAAATTAATAGAGCAAAACCAGTTGCATTAGATCTTCGCCTACACAGATCTTCTGTTTATGCGTAAATGTGTGAAGAGTTACTCTTGACATTAACAATGCAACATGGATTTTGCAGTGAACTTATGCCTCTTTGAAAATTAATCTCTAATTTAGATGAGACTTAATGCGTTTTGACATGAGCTATTTTATACACATATAGATACCGCATTGGAGGCTAAAATGTCATCTTTAAGCAAAAAGTTACACTTTACAACCTCCTCATACGTTCTACCATTTCTTTCCTATTTGAACAAGTCTCTCGGTCTCACCAGATTCAAACCAATTCTGCATAGATATTCTTGAGTCTGCAATCGCCTGTGAAACCAGAAACGATTATTTTCACACTTTCAGGGTCAAGCTCTAGTAATTTATTGAGCTTGCTTGATTCTGTGAAATTAAACGCTTTGAGTTCCATCCAGAAGCTATCATAGATGCTACGGCAATGTTTGGTGCTAATCCCTATAATCCCTTGAGTCTGTAGCATTCGTTCTTGTAAGAGTACTTGCCTGCTCAATTCCTTGAATGAGAAAATGCTCTGATACCGACTCAGATTAGTAATAAATTATTGGCCAATTCCAAGCTGTTCAGAATGTTTTCAAAGTTCCGAATAAGTATTAAGCTGCATTTATATATCTCATTCGTAATAAAACTAGGATATTTTCACAAACATAAACAACACCCCTTTGGTGATCTACTAAAGCCATAGATTAATTTTTAATATATCAGCATCTCTTCGAATGTAAATCTTCTCACTTTTAGCAACAACTAAATCGTCATGATTTCTTAGATACTTGCACTCGTAAAATACGATAGCGTCCAAACCGTTAATTTCCTCAAAGGAAGGAGTGACCAGATATTCAAATTAGGGATAGATTGTTGGCCATTCCCAATTTCTTTAAAGTATTTCAAAGTTCCAAAAGCATTTAAGTGTCTCGTCCTTAAGAGAACAAGAGCATCCTACAAACATCGATCCACGCCTTTGCAATCTACCGACACGCTTGGATCAACTTAAAGATGCTTTTACATTCTCGAAATCATTTCGAATGCATAAATTTCCTCACTTATAGCAAATAAGTAAATCTCCATGATTTCTGTGATATTATTACTCGGAAGATATCTACGTTAGCACTAGTGTTGAGAACGAAGCTTTCATTATCGTTCATGGCAGATCGTTCAAGCAGTCTATTCCTTGCATGCAAGACGTTTGTGCAGGAAGTAGATTTTTCACATGTTGTGTGTGTTTGTATGTAAAGAATTTGCTACACATTTTATCAATAAGTTATTTGCCTAAAAGTTAAAATGTAACCTATTACAAAAGCCGTGAACAAGGCTACTTGCTCCTGCGTTACACAAAATGTATCCGTTCACGTCGTGAGAGCAACCTTGAGCATTCGTTTCATTCATTCTCTGGCATTTACACAAGCGAATGAATCTACATTCATCCAAACAGTAATTACCACCCAGCGCCAAGTCCATTAGGAATAGATTTTTGGTCATCTCCAACCTATTCAGAATGTCTGTGAAGCTCCAAATGACAGCTCAAGCTGCATTTATGTGTCTGGACAACATCAGCTGAGTGCGCCGATGAAGGGATGTTATAGGAACCGATGCAGAAGGGTGCTTCCTAATCCACCGACAAGCTCAGACTAACTCAATGCTAGTTCTACTTCGTCGGAATTTCTTCGAACATAAATCTTCCCACTTTTAGCAATAAATAATAAGTCGTTATGATTTCTTCTACATTTTCACTCGTTAGATACCTCCGTAAGATGGCGGCCAACCCCAAGTCCTTCCCGATTTTGTGTCACGTACGCTTTCAAAGTGGCAGAATAATCGATTATACGTCCTAACATCGAAAGCTGTAGCTCATGGAACTAATTTAAGCGTATGTGCTTGCTGCAGTACGAAAGTTTTGAGTTAAAACTAACTTTCAGTACCCACGTCACGTCAGGTAGCGCCAGAATAACTGCTGTAGTGGTAACGTCTTCCTTGTATCGACATGGGAGCGTTACATGTTTAAATGAGCTGTGTTATTTCCCGGTATTACGGTTGATTCTATAATAATAATTGTTGTCTAAGAAAGAGGTTTCTATTCAATGGCGTTAATAATTTAAAGATTTTTTTTATTTTTCGATTATTTCCGATACATATATCAAACATGTCAACCCCTAAAGCAAATATCGAATGTATTGCGACGCTATTTTTTTTTTTCCTCGTTATTAACGATAATCCCCAGCTAACGAAATTTCTCTCGCCTCTCCCCTAGGGCGGTACAAACGGAAAAAAAGCGGAAATCGCTTCCCTAAATCTCCCAGTCTTTCCCCCCGTTTCGGGTGTTCGAAAATTGGAATAAATCCGGATAGAGAGGGCGCATACATCGTATGCGTATAGGTTGTTTCTTCAGCAAACAAGTACCGGAAACGCAAACAGCGCCCTCGGCCGAAAATAACAAACTAATTGGTGGCCGTCGGTGCCTACATACTTAGTCCGCTTGTTATGACAACAAACGGATTTAATACTGGGCCCCAGGGCCTCCAACAGTAATGCTGATTAGTCGACAACCGGCGGTTAAAATGGCAGTTCGTAGTTTAGCGTTAGCCGGCGATGGCATATCCAATACTCTAAGGGATTACTAGAGAAGGATTAACAAGTGTAGGTGTCGTGGGGCTTCAACGTTTGGCCGTTATATACATACTTAAAAAAATAAAATAAATAATATCAAAACACATAATGACGATAATGATTGGTCAATCCTACTGACTGCGCCAATATCAAAATAATCTTGAGTCAATCATATATGGTGTGTTATAAAATTGTAAATTATTGCACGTTAATTTGATTAAAATTACTGAATATATGTTATAGTATATAGCATATTTTTAAATTAACTTTGGAAGAAGCCCCGTACGATGATTTTTTGAAATAGCGTGCCCCAGGTCTCCATTTTAGGCCCTTTGTTGTTTTTATTATATGTGAATATGATGCGGATGATGTGTCTGCATTATAGCAAACATATATGGTTAATAGCATAAGTAAGCTCAACAAATGGATTGACAATCATGGCCTCGAGTTAAATATTTCAAAATGTATGGTATGACTTACCTTATCCGACGAGATTTCTTTCCTGGGAATGACGCTTGATCCCTCCCTGTCTTGGAATGGTCACAATGATTACTTAGTTTCAAAACTGGTTCGATTTTGTCAGTCTACGTGTAATAGCAAAGTGTGTTAGCAGGCACGTATACAAAGGGAGGGGGTAATAGAGGTAAACATAGTTTTAAATTAAAATCTTACATTTAAAGAAAATAGTCATCTTTCTTTTTTCCTTTTTTATTGTGTAATTACCCCTCCCATGGTGACACTATAATTTTAAAATTATATTTAAAAACTTTTTTTTTTAGTTGAAAATAACAATACCGTCTCCATTACAAGCACAATACAAGAGGTACTTCGCATAAGTTTTTACTGCAACCTTTTATGAGTGTTTCTTTTTTTGTATGTGTATATATTCTGTGACAGATTTATAGATGACATTATATCAACCATTTAATTTATCTTTAGCATATTTATGCTTCTTGCCAAAAAAACAATGTTTTCCTAAAATTGTCATTTGTTAAATTTGTAATCTACTTTTACCGTAGATTTAGCCATTTGGCTTCGGGACACTCTATATCTTGTACACACCTGGTTATAAATCGTAGACTCCTTTCTATATGAAGCCAAAAAGAGAGTTGATGATGAGCAGAAGGAAGCGAAAAGTTTTTTTTTTTTGGTAAAACAAAGTAAAAATTCGCATTTTTAGCGCCCAACGTGGGGATTTGGTTTTAAAGTTTTCAGTAATTTGATTATAAATGAAACGGATATAAGAACAAGAAGAGTCAATTTCTAAAATACCAAGGATAACAGTGGATGCAGAAGAAGTACCAGAAAGCAGCCCTCTCCTTGAGTACTTTCTCGAAAATTCTAAAGGGTGCAGCATTTACTTTTATATGCTAAAATAATAATAGAGGAGATGACAAGCTTTAATGATGAGATTCTGTGTATACCTGTGGCGGCTATAAGGTTATCTGTAAGTTTATTAACATATATACTTACAGATTATCTTACGGGCGCTGTAAGATGTGCATAGAATCTCACCAGTAGTTTCAATTGATAAAATTATAAAAATTCTTAAACCTACAAATAATTTTGCACACAATTGCCTTAGCTTAAAATCAAAATTCTCCAACAACGATTGGATTTAAATAACTTTCCGCACTGAACACCTCCAAATATGGGTTTAGCACAGCTTCCTACGCAATATTCGAATATTTACCATGAAAATCGCCCCCATTTTTAATATTTTCCACCACTTCTGCGCCTCTCTCCTCTCCCGCTCCGCCGTTTCTACTACATCCTTTACTTGCTTCCTCGCCTGACTACTCCGAAAGGACCCGGCAGCCGGCGGGAAAACGCTTTTAACTTTGTTTCGCGAACCTCTTTGACGACCGCTAAAGTTGAAATGGGATTACGAAGACGTCGCTGCAAGGGCGACTGACTTTAATCAAAAGGCGAAATTGTAATACACTTAAACGGCCGGGAGTTCGTCCGTTATTGAAATCCCATCCCGCCCTGGGAAGCCGGCGAGGGTTGGGGAGAGAGGTCGCTACTGTTTCCTGGTGGAGGATCTTTTTTAATGATATTAGGGACGTTTGGCGAGGCTGAGGAGCTGATGACAAAATTTCGTTGAATATTTGATAGGTGGGATGTTATAAGGGGACCCTCGTACACATCATAAAATAAAAAAAAGCGATACTTCTACTTCGGTTCTTAATGCTAAATGAATTATTGAAGGTTTTCACAAAAATACCTCAACTAAGTTATTGGGAGTACATCGTTTTTAAAATTTTAGCGCCCGTTAGGGGCATTATTGCGCTCCTCGCCTTCCACAAGGGGACGGCAAGGGATTGCACCAGCGCACGATAACAAGAAAACTTTTAAATAAATAATGAGGCGTTAAATTTGACGGAGAGCCTCAACATCCACCCTTCCCTCGCTACCCCTTCAAAATAAGGAGAAAAATATAACAAGAAAATATTTCTCTCCCCGTCCTTATTTTGCGAACACATGTCCCTACCTCCCTGCCCGAAAAGAACAGTTGTCAAGTCGCGTGTAAGACTGCGAGGTGAGCCTCACGGATTTCCTTTGTTGCACTCAGGGTGGGGAAGGGGGAGGGCGGAAAAGTGAAGAGGGAGGATGAGGGTAACGTAAAATGACAGATCCCATTATTTCGGTGAAAAAACAACGACAGCCAAAGTAGAAAACCCTGTACCGCCACGGAAAGAAAGTGAGGCCGTGGAAGAAAAGGAGGCGCCCTAACCTAGTAAAAATTCGACGACCCACGAGGGCGGCTATTTATTACGCTGAGTGTGCGGGCGTTATGACGGGCCACGTAAAGACCCCGACGGTGGCGACCTCCATTATGAGGGAAATTAAATTTTCAAGACGCGAAAATCCGCTTTCGCACCTCCGTCTGTTTATTTTGGCCGTTGTCGGGGATCGGAATGAAGATTTCGGGTCGTTGGAGCTGCATTAGAATGTAATTAAGCTTAGGGATTTTGCGGATTTCTTTTTGCCGCTGTATTGGATGTAGCACATGAATACTAATAAATTAATGTTTACAAAAAGGTAAATTTAAACCAAATCGAAAGTCAGAGATAAAAGTATGGTAACTCTGACATTTACCTACCATAGATTACATGTTTTTTCATAAAATATTTGTATTACAAAAAGGTATCCACAGTAAGGAGTAAAAGGTAAAAACAAAGTTGGTTGCCTTTACCAACATGAGAAAACTCAATGACCTAGGCGGCATTAGACTGTTTGGGCAGGGGTTACAATTAACCAAGGAAGTAAAGTATCTGGGTGTTACCCTTGATGCGAAACTGAGCTGGAAAAATCACTTAGTTAAAACAACGACCAGGGCCACGCAACTATTCTGGCGCTGCAGGAGAGTTGCTGGCAAAACCTGCGGATTAAAGCCGAAGGTGATCCATTGGCTATGTACTGCCGTGATAAGGCTAGCGATAACATACGAGGCAGTAGTCTGGTGGAGGAGGACAGAAGTGTCCTCCGCAGCGAAGCTGCTAACCGCTGTCCAGGGACAGGCATTGCTGGGTATCACTGGTGCAACTAACAGTACAGGGACCGCCTCTTTGGAGACCATTGTGGGCCTCTCCCCACTGGAACTCTATGTGAGAACGGAGGCAGTGAAAGGGATCCTTAGACTAAAAACCAACAACCTGTAGCATCCCAATTTCAGGGTGGGAGGACACACTTATACTACGGGCACGTTGCTGGACGGGTCATTACTACAAATGCCCACGGACAGCATGGCACCCGAGATTATCTTCACTGAAAAGGTGAAAATCTCCATACCGTACAGAGACCAGGCACGTAGTAAGATCACTGCTAACGAAAACTGGTACACGTATGGATCCAAATCCAGCCAGGAGACAGGAGCCGGTATTTGTGGGCCCAGTCCTAATCAAAGGATATCCACAAGCCTGGGGAAACATACAACGGTCTTCCAGGCAGAGGTATTCGCTCTTGCAGCCTGTGCAGAAATGATTGCAAAAGGGGGCTACATGAGGAGGAAAATTAATATAATGAGTGACAGCCAGGCTGTCATTAAGGCAGTCTCGAACCCTGTAACTAGGTCCAAACTAATTAGAGACTGCAAACAATCCCTCAATGCACTGGCACGAGACAACACGGTGTCTCTAATTTTTGTGCCGGGACATGAGGATATAAAGGGCAACGTAATAGCCTATGAACTAGCCAAGGAGGGCTCTAAGAGACACTTCATGGGTCCAGAGCCCGTATGTGGGATTACTAAGGATTCCGCAAGAAGGGAGTTCTGGACCTGGTTAGATAAAGAAAGTACAAAGGAATGGAGGTCGACTGAAGGTCAACTCCATACCAAAACGCTGATAGAGGATGGGGATGGTAGTTTCTCTGATAACCTACTCAAGCGCAGAAAAAAGAAAGAAATTAAAACCATTACTGGGTTGGTAACTGGACACTGTCCTCTGAAAAAGCATCTACACAACACAGGCTGTGTAAGCGAACCGTGGTGTAAAAGATGCGAACTACAGGAGGAAACAAGTTTACATGTAATCTGCACATGTGAGGAACTGAAGGTACTCAGGCAGAAATATTTCGGGAAGATCTATTGAAGCCCTCGAAGGTCCTCAAGTTTCTACTGGGCAAGATACTGGGCTTTATAGAGAATACCAAGCTGCTCGAGTGGAAATAAGAGAATCAATAGGGATGGTACAATGAGCACCTAGCTAATTTGAATAAATGAGTGAAAGGTATCCACAGGTCATGGAGTACTATATTTACTGCAACTTCTTCCACAGAATATGAACAAATAATTATACGTGCCACTAATTGTATGTACCATACATAACCCCACGAAAAAGGCGAACTGATATATAAACGGCTCTAAAACTAACTATACCATAGGAGTTGGAATATATGGATACAAGTCCAAAAAGGCCATATCTATAAGTTTCAACAATAACATGCCAGTATTCCAGACTGACATTGCTGCCATTCATCATTGTGTCGGGGAAATAGAATGATGGACCATGCATCACAATCTTCTCTGGCAGTCAGTCAACACTTATAGGAAAAAAATCTCCAGGGTTGACTCTAAGCCGGTGTAAGCGTCCTAAATGAAGTGGGCAGCCAAGAGGAAATTAACATTGGTTTGGTTTCTCAGCCGCTAGGGAGTGAAGGGGAATGAAGCAGCAAGCGATTTGGTCAGCCAAAGTTCGTCAAGGTCATTCGTTAGATCTGGTCCTTCCATCAGCATTAGCAAATCTCACATCTAGGGAGTGGCCACAAAAGCCAACAGGACAGGGACAAGCAAACGAATTCGTACAGAGACAGAGGAATTTATTTAAAGACTTACTGAGCACAGCCAGCAAAAAGGTCAAAATGATAGTAGCTCTGATGGCTAGTCATTTTTCAAGGTTTCTAATATTGGGCTAATAGCTACACAAAGGAGGCGCTCTCAAAGACAATAGGACTTTTGCCACCACCCTTCGGACTGATTATGTATCCTTTCATTGATGGATTTTTTAATTTGCGATTTGGTATTGCCAAAAGAAGGGCCAGTTCCAACGAATGACCTTGATGAATCTCGTTCGTCCATCGCCTGATTCCTCCTCACACCCAAGTCATTAGAAACGCAGGCCAATGTTAATTCCCTTTGGGTGTCCAACCCCATTTAGGCCGCTTACACAGTTGCAAATCACCTTAAAGTCTACACTTACGGAACTAATCACTTTAAGTGTGAACTAACTGTCAGAGAAGACAGCGACGCTTTTGCCTAGTTTGATCAATCTTTTTATTTCTCTGGCACAATGGTGAATTGCGCAACATCAGCCTGGCACACCGCTGTGTCTTTAGTGGAGATTACCGGAAGCACCTTTTTAGGCTTCTTTGCGTATATTCCAACTCCGACGCCGTAGTCTGTTCTAGAGCCATGTTGATACCAATTTGAGCCCGCTCTTACTGGCATGCCTACCTTCCAGTCGTTCTTATTTGGTATTATAATCTGATATGTCCTTTCTAGGGTTGCATTTTTGAACCATGGCATCACGTGGAATCTCCAAAAGGGGTGCTTCCATAAGTTCATCTAATAGTTTTTTAAAGTCAGCGTCGTACGGTTTACTTCTGGGTGCTTGACTATCCATAAGTCTATGTGCTGTGGGTCTGGCAGATGCTTTTACGTAAATATGTAGCGGTGGCAGGCTCTGGCTACCATACTATTGCTAATGGGTCTAGTTAGCCTGGTATATAATCATAGAGTCAACTTGGGGCTAAAGCTCGAATTCCTTCCACACAGCCTCCTGCACCTACCTAGGAAGATAGTAGCTTTGTTGGTTGTCTTCTGAATTTTTGATTTCCATGTAAGTTTTGATCAAACCATACCCCAAGGTATTTCGTCTCTGACGTATGGAATTCTTTAACCTCCTATCACTAGTGATTGTAGGCGTTCTAGCGTTCTTTTTCTTGTGAACGTGACAATCTGTGTTTTCTGAGCATTCATTGATAGTCGCTCCTCACCATTTATGCACATAATCTAATCTAATATAGTACGCAGCCTTTTCAGGAATGTATCTGCAATTGTGTACCAATATTATGAAGTTTAACCTATAGGAAACGAATATCACAACACACACATACAAAGCAGCTCCAGACGTAGAACTTTGGATTGTCCTTTAAGCATAACGCAATGGAACCAACCAAAGTTGTCATATAGTAATAATGGCGTACCATAACTTTTGATCCGCTGTGACTTTTATTTTAGGCTTTATAAGTTGCTCAGCTACATATCTGGTTGCATATCCATCGGTTTTCGTCTTAGCGTATCCGAGATTTAAACTACGCTCGACAGAATATGTCACGTCAACTACGCCTACAAACGAACCGGCCTAAATCCCCACATTACTCACAATTTAAAATCAGTAAAGGTGAATTTCAAATGATTATCTCTTGTGCGTATAAAACTTAGGTAAAGGTAATGTTTTTTCCAATTTTTTGGCGTACATTTCTAAAAGACCAAAATACATTCAAGCAGGTTTATATTATGGAGGTATATATTATACATTGTTAAACCCCCAAATGCCCAGAAAAACGAAAAGAAAGCGCCCACCCTGCCACTAATTTGCAATTAATGGCCCGGTTTACGAGCCCAGCGCGCAGATCTCTCCCTTTATTGCCCCCCTACATTGTAGGGTTAATAGGTCATACGTCCAACCGGAGATGGTCTTTAGGAAGATTTATAGCGGCCCGCGTAGTAACAGTACAATCTTGAATCGAGTCGTTAAATGGCAAGACTGAAGACTAAAGGCGACCAGTGAGGATTAGGTATAGTGTTAAATTTCGAATGGCAACAACCTAGTAGCCAGCCTTAATCCTGGAGTTTCCACGTAAAGAGGGCTTTATCGCATTGTGGCGAAAACCGTACGTTTTGTTTACTGTAGGTAGAAACGTAGGCCAGGTAGCATCCAAAACGAAGCATTGGTCATCCCAGAGTTTGTATGTCTCCGGTTGTTGTGTATAGACGGTTTCTTTGGTAAAGCTGTTTACTATTGAGAGGGTTGAAATTTAATGCCTGCAAAGAGGTATTACGTCACTCGCAGTACAACGAAGCCTTTAAAGTGGATATTGCATTGTTAAGCTTGCTAGCATTACAGAAAATTGTAGATTCAAAAGCTTAACTTATAAAATCCTTCATCTAAATCGGATACCCCCCACTCTAAATAAAATCCATAATCACCCGCCCACGACATCGGAAGGTTCGAAGAAATAAAACACGTAGCGTAAGCAAATAAAGATCCACCCCCTCCTCCGCCACATGTGTACCTAACCTAATTGGACGGCGTCCAGAATTGAAAATTCCCGATCGATGTAACTGCTTTGTTTGTCCGTCTCAGTGCTAGATGATTATTGGGTCCCTTTCAGCTGGCGAAATCAATTAAGCTTACCGGAACAGCGCCAGCCAGCGTCCGTATGCTGCCGATAAATTGTTACCGTTGCACCGCCTTGCAGTTTAGAATGTTCGAAAACTTCGCGTATCCCAGTTTTAGGACCGGGGGGGAAGCTGGGGCACGGAATTTACGTAAGCAAACTGGATGGTATTTATATGGTGCTGAATGTATGTTTAGAATAAAAGAACTATAACTATTGAAACAGACAAATGTAATTACAAATGTAGTACAATCGTTTCAAATGGTCCTCAATTACTACTATAAAAATATAGTATATATATCGCTATGATATTTTAATAATACTAATAAACAGTCTTTATTCAGAAGGCTATTATGCATGGGATGGAATGCGTCATGTAATATATTAGTAGAAACAGCATTATACACGTCATAATTGTTCTCTTGTTCAATTTCTCTTAAAGTTACCTTTTAGTAAGTGTTAACCTTTTTAATGTCTTTTAGTCTGCCTGGTAACTGGCTATAAGTAGTTATGCACGAGAACAATGGAGATCTGAGAAACGACCACGTATTATGCCGCGGAACTGTCCATGAGCAGAAATCTCTGGTAGAATATGTATGCTCAGGAAAAATTTGTTAAGTAAGGTCCTTCGCAAATACCGCACAATGGTAAACGTATATTGAAAGAAACGCCAATAACTCATAATTCTTGAACACATCACAGCAGCTACCCTTATGATTGATATTGGAAATCAAGCGTATGATGCGCTTCTGAGCCACAAATTCTCGAATCAAGTCAGCAGCACTGCCCCATATTATTACATTGAAAGATAAAATATACTAGGACGTAATAAACATTAACTAGTCTAAGCTTGTTTTAACTGTAATATTTCATAATATGCAGAATTTAATTCTTTAACAATATTTTAGATGTGGTTTTCGAATGTTAGTGCCTCATCATTATCAATGCCTAAGACTTTCATAAAGCTCGTGAATAAGTTCTCGGCCGGTACAGATCGACGTTTATGAAAATAAATTATAGCAGTTTTTTCACCATTTAAAATCAATCTATTTTGGATGCACCAATTAGCCATTCGACTCGATTGCGATCAAGAGATTATTCTCATTATCCGACGAAAATGCTATGGAAGCATCGTCTGCAAATAGCACCACCGATCCATCTTTCATGAAACTCGACAGATCATTTATGGCTAAATGTAAGAGAAGTGGACCCATGACAGAACCTTGAGGCACGCCTATATCCATGTCACAGTTCTCTGAGAATTCGTGGTTTATTTTAACTTTAATTTTCCTACGTGTCATATACGATTTCAACCATTCAAGTGGTAAACCACGAATTCCAGTACTATAAAGCTTAGCACATAATGGTTGTGGGTCAATCCAAACAAAAACCCGCGTTAAATCGAAGAAAATACCTGCCACATGTTTGTCGCGATCCGTATTACTATATATAAACTGTGTTAAATCTATCAATGCAGTTTCCGTGGACCTGTGCTGTCTAAACCCGTGTTGATTACTAGCAATCACCTTATCCTTATCCAAAAAATCCATCAATTGCTCAAAGGTACTATGGACTGACACATGACGATAATTCTCTTTTTTATAAACAGGTACCACTGTGACAGTCTTCCACGATGTGGAATAGGATATTTGCCTTGAACAAATGATTGACTAAATAAGCCAGTTGTTCGACTAATTCCTCAATGATCTGCTTAAGTAGGAAACTACTGATTCCATCACCACCATGCTACATCTTAGCACTATTTGCCACAATGTTTTAGTTTTTTTAGCAGTTTTAGACTGCTCTATCTTTTTTATAGTATTTTCATTAACAAAGATTAGATTAAATTAGATTAGGATTGGGGTGGCCTATGGACCTGTTTCACCGCGACCTTTTCAGATCTATTGTGATCCCCCTTTTTCCTAGAGGACGCTCTCTAATTTTGTCATCTTAATTAGGCCTATCATCTTTGAGAGCGGCTTCTTTATGTAGCTACTAGCTGTGGGATCCTACTCCCCCATTACTAGAAACCTTGTCCTCGCCAGGCCTTCACGTTGGCACAGCACATGAACTAGTGTTTCTTCCTCCTCTTTGTAGTATCTGCAGGTTGCATCATCTGCCAAGCCTATGTTGTACATATGCCTATTTAGTCTACAATGACCAGTCAGCAGACCTACAATCATTTTGACAGTCTTCCTGTCTTTTTTCTTGGCCTCTGCTCCTTTAGGAACTCTTTTGCCTGCCTTTGTCCCGGGGATTTTTGCCACCACTCTCTGGACTGATTATGTATGCATTCGTTGATGGATTTTTTAATTTGCGATTTGGTAGTGCCGAAAGAGGGGTCGGCTTCAACGAATGGCCTTCACCAAGCTCGCCTGACCAGCTCGTCCGCCGCTTTCATTAACAAAGACTTTAAGCCATACTAAATAAAAAAACCATATTATAAATGCTCAGAATTCTTAAGGTAATCAATTCATTCAAATGTCGACCAACGATTCGGTGAAATAGGGCGTCAATAATCTTAGAAACGACGCCGATTCCTAGTAAAATCACTTAACTAGAAGTGTTTCCTCCATCTCAAACGTCACTTTCGATTAACTTTACCGCAAAAGCTTTTCTATATATTTATTTGTTTACCGATTCAAAATCGTGTAACTATTTTTAGGGAAGAGAATTGATTTGATAATTAGTTTTCGATGCCGCAAATTTGTTGATAAATAAGTATGTATATAGTTACATGAATATGAGCTCTAAGATTCAATTTTTTACGTCAGACGTCTAGCAACAGGTGCTTATAATGCATTCATCGCGTGATAGCAGCTAAATTATATTATAATGTCAGTGACGTAGGGATTGCCATTTATAACTACAAGTTTCAATTACTATTAATGACACAACCTTGTATATTATATGGACGTGAGGAGTTGAAAACGTAAGTCAATATCCTTCTATTTAACTTTGACTTACAAAGAGGAATCTGTTGTTAAGGTCTTTCCGATTAGCAAGCTGCCTTTGTTATATCTGCTTCATCCCTGACATCAATTCACCAACTGTCCCATTTCAATTTCCGTGAATCTATACAGACTGAAAGGATACCACGCTAAAAGCAATTTTGGGAATATTTACAAACAAAAAAAAAACAGTTTTAAAATACTTTTTTAGCAGATTACATGGTCCTAAAGATGACGTAGCCTATCTTCCCAAAAAGGTATGACCTCTTCCCCGTTTTTTAGTTAATTCCTCTTTTCTTATTCCCAAAAAATGCCACTCTCATATAAGGAACGATGGTGTGTAGCAAATACGAGAATTAATAATGATAATTTGTAGGGTACTGAAATTTTCCATAGGTCATTATTTTGATAAAACTTTCCATTCGAATACCATGGGGTCACTTATCAATGACTCATTCTGCAATACCTTTTAAAATAACTTGGTTATTTTGTGAATTTTGCTACTTGCAATTCATAGAACGTATATCCCCCTGGACTTACCCCAAATCATATTCATTTTAAAAGAATCGAAGGAAACTATCGAACTCCCCACTCCAGGAAAGCCAGCAGCATCCATTATGTCGAACAGGACCGATATTACTAAAACAACCTCGGTCAAACCCAAGGGGTGTAAGAGGGGAGGGGGGATTGTTATGGGGGATACACGGAAACATCGGCCGGGTCAGGAGACAAAACAAGGGGGAACTAGGTATAATTTGTATCGGATTTTTCTCGTAAACATAAATTAATGTAAGGCATGTTTCTCTATGAACCTTGAAATATAATGCGATATCGCATCATCCCCCTCCCCAATTTATCCCCCCCCCCCACCCACACCACTTGCCGGGGATGCTCGTCGTCACCGCGACAGCAAACAGACAATAGAGCGACCGTTAGCCGACGCACGGCAACAGCGCGACGAACATACCTCCCACCCGCGCCGACCCTGGGGCGGCTTTCCAATTTGTGTCCATCAATCGGGACCAATCTCTGCGAGTGGATTACGGACGACCGTCGGCGGGCGAGATTTGCATAGGCGCGAGTCTGACTCCCCTGGGGGGGCATAGGAAAGGGGTCGTAGTCGTATTGAAGGGGTGAATCCGGATTCTGGTTACGACATTTCTAGCGCGGAAAGGGTACAAGGTGACAGGGAATTTATTGAGGAGGATTGGAGTTATGACGTGGCAGTATTAGGTAACAGTAGTGGATGTGTCATTTAGTGGAGTGTTTCGAAGTTTGTGATGGGATTCTGAGCAAAAGCTTTAAATTCATCAATTTATAAATCTATACTTTACAAAAAAAAATGCATAGAGCATAAGACAACAGATAAATATTGTGTACATGTTTCTATAAATTTCTGTATCATATCTGGATTCTGTGGGATCCTGTGCAAATCTATCGCATCCTATAAGTTAACTGATAAGTTTGGTTATCCCATGCAAACTTTTAATACCTTAATTCTTAATAATTCTTTTTCTTAAATGCAGAAATTGAAGCTATAAGCACCTGTAAGATATATCAAGAGCAAAACCCTATGTCTAAGGGGATAAGAATGCAAATTTCTCCTAGACCCCTCACCACAAAACTACACTAAGCTGGACGTACTGCTGTGAACTGACTGAATTCGAAAATGCAAAATGAAATATTAAAAATAAAAAATGAAATTAGCTAGCTCAACGGATAAAAACCTTAAAAAGGCGCAAAAGATCAATTAATCTCAGAGTTACCCTCGCGAATTAAAACTTGAATCTAATCATGAAAAGTAAATTGTTAGTGAAAGAAATCTGATTTTCTTAAATAGCCCAAAAAACCTAAGAAAACCTCAATATAAGATCAAATATAAAAATGAGCAAAATTGAATTAATTATGTAGGTATACTGGTAATTTTCTATTATTAGTATATAGCATCTATATATTTTTAGGTTTATGAAAAGCTATTTAAAATTGGGAAGACAAGGTTATAAAAGATAAATAAACATAAAAAAGGAAAATATATTTTTTCCCAAAATGTTATGTCTTTTATTACCCAAAATAATAAATTACTTGAATTTAAAATCCTCTGCTATAACAATACAAATATCAGCTGAAACGTATTGCTGTGTACTAATTGTATTTGTAAATGCAAAATGAATTTAAAAAAATGAAAAATCAAATTAGCTAAGCTAAAAATATTAAAAGGGCGCAAAAGAATAATTAACCTCAGCGAATTAAAACTTGAATCTAACCACGACAAGTAAGCTGTGGGTGAAAGAAATCTGACTTTCTTAATTACCCCAAAAATTGAAAATGTTTAATTTAAAATAAAAGAACAGAATTTTAACTCAACAAAGTTAATTAACAATCAGAAATTTATTATAAAAAAAAAAAGTTAATTACAAATTTGCAGAAAAAAAAACCGTGAACAGAGGGTTCTGGCCTAAATCAAAAACTGCACGTGATTCTAAATTACAATAGGACAATGCTATTTCCTATATCAAAGCAAAAAATTAATTAGTTCAGGAAGATAATTCTTTTTTTTAAACAATCTACGCGATTTCAAATTAAAACAAACTAAATTAAATGTGGACAATTTCTAGTAAATAACAAAAACGAAAATCTAAAAGCAAGCACAAAGCTTCTACTCTCAACTCACCAACACCGCGGTGATTATAAATTAAAATGGCACAGAAAAATGAAAACCGGAAAAAAAATAAATTCTTTAACTTATAAAATAAATAAACTGAAATCTATCTTCCTGCACGAAATAATAAATGATCTTACACCTTTAGTGTGCACACACCAATATAATAATTATTATTATGCGAATTCCTTAATGGACGAAAATATATTCAATTAAACAATTCTCTATATCAATACATTGACAAAATGGCAGCAAACAATTTAAAAATATATGTACTCACGCTGACAGTCGACCAAGGAACTGCCTCATACAATTCACCAGTCGTTTTTGTAACAAAAATCCTACTCTCGACCACGTACAACGCAACTGCACAAACAACATGCCAACATTTAGAAGAAAAGGCGCTAACATACAAGAGCAAATAAAAGACATCTAAATAAATGAAATTAATTTAAGAAAAAGCTGAACACTTAATTAAATAAATTATTAATTTACTCATTAACTGAATTAATACAAACTTAACATTAATTGTGGAAATTTCTCGAAACAATGATTCAGCAGTTTTAAACAAATCAAATATGCAACACAAAATACACTCGCGGTAAATGGGTTGCCACAGCAGTATGTGTTCTTCACGTTTTCAATCTTCTTTCATTTTGTTGCACATAGGTAGATCTCCTGTTCCATTTAATAGTGTTATCATTTTATTCCACTTCTTCTGATTTAATTATCTTCTAATGTAACAAATAATTTTACATTTAGATGGCCATTAGCTGAAAATATATTTCACATTAATCACTATTATACAGGTGTATGAGATATTAGATGTAAATATTAATAGTATGGTAGCAACTGTAATCATATACGATCAAAAAGTCTTAATGCACAGGGGTCTATCTGTAAGCATTAACGAGAAAAAAATATTTTGTAAATGCCCTGGGCTAGAGCCACACCTGTGCCCAACCTAAAATGCTGTCCCGAGTATACCCCCACATACCAGTATCATTCAGCCATTACCGGTGTTAGTTTTGTGTGGATCACCGCTTGGAGTGCAAGCCACTTCGAACATTTTTATTTAAATTCTTCCCGCCTCGAAAAGAACGATCCCTTTGCAGGACCATCGTGCTTTCATATAAAGAAAATCGAAGCTTGATGCATCGGCAAAAGCGCGGGAATGTATAGATTCATTTTCGCGCGATATCATAGTAAAAAGGCGTGTTTGCAAATTTTCTGTATCTACATTTATTTCTATGTAATTCTATGTATTCGATTCAATTCATTTGCGTATATGATTAAATAAATCCAAAAGAAATAACTTAGATTAATGTGGTACCGTTATTAACAACTAACTCTGGATTCGACAAAGCAAAAGAAAAATATTTACGTTTTTTGTAACTACTGAAGTCGCATATCCGGTTGAAACTCGAACGTCTTATCAGGATATTAAAATTAATACTTTGTAGGCTTACGTAGAATGCTCTTAACAAATAAGGAATGTTATTTTATAAAAGAAGAAATTTAAAATGCCTCAGTTTTGCTGAGGTTGTGCTTTTTACAAGGGCACACTGGCCGATTGGCCTTTATTTATTCAGAATGACGTTAAATGAACTTATGGCATACGATTAAGAATAATACTAAATGAGTGCAATGTATTTATACATAATACACGTTTAGTGGGTTGCTTAACATGACGTTTCCTTGCATCAGGCCCGGACTAAGAATGTTTGGCTCTAAATTTTTATTTTTGTTTTATTTTTTAATGATGAATTCCGTTTCGGTGGGTTTTTGTGCTTTATATGTCGTGTAGTTAACACCCAAGCAAAATTTACTTTTTTATTTGATACACCCTGTATAATAACACATAATATTAACAAGTACATGTGGAATATGTTACCTTCTTTTATTTTGTTGCACACAGATAAGATTTCCTGTTCCATTTAATTCACTTATTTGATTTAATTATCTTTTAATGTAACAAATAATTTTACATTTAGATAACCATTAGCTGAAAATATATTTCACGTTAATCACTATTATATAATAACACATGATATTAACAAGTATATGTGGAATATGTTACCTTCTTTTATTTTGTTGCACACAGATAGATTTCCTGTTCCATTTAATAGTGTTACCATTATATTCCACTTTTTCTGATTTAATTATCTTTTAATGTAACAAATAATTTTACATTTACATGACCATTAGCTGAAAATAATGTTTCCATTAATCACCATTATATTTTGCTATCATATTATGCAAATAGTAAATACAAAACATCTAGATATATGAAATAAATCACGTTTATGATGGTATAAAACGAAACAACTTCAATATAACTCTATCGCAGCTAATAGCAACATATAACTTATCTTTTCTTTCGGGTTAAAAGCCACGTCGTTGCTTGAACATTTTAGTTTAAAATCACGTTTAAATAAAATAATAATAACGGTTACATACCATATGAGTTACAGATGTTTATAGCTCTTACAGAAAGTCTTATAGACGCTGTAGATTTGCATAGAATCACACAACTAGATTGACCTTCATTGGGACGATCTAGGAAGTATAAGACTATTTTGATCTGAAGATGACAGAAATCTTTCAAAACTATGTCGAAAGGAATATCCCCCAACAAAAATAATTTCAGCTTGCGTCATATCCACAGCATCCTTCTGGACACATTCGCTGCTTACCCCTTCTATTCCCTACTCTACATACGAATTCCGAGCTTCACCGAGGCAGACAGACATAAATTTATGGGCACATTCATCCCAACCGAAGTTCTCTCATTAAAAAGTTCAGGACCAGGCTGCATACTATCTCCGTTCGGCGTGCGAACGCACATATATCAAAACCGTCGATGGTCGGGCTGGCGTAATGTAGTTCTTAATCCCCCTGCGCCAACGCCAGTCTCGGATAGTTGTTGTTCTATGTAGGGTTGAGAACTATACTGTTATACTTTACAAGGGCTAAGTATATAATATGTGCATTGTGTTGTGGGTATGTGAACCTCTGAAAGATATAAGGAAGGCTAAGTAGATACGCCCCGGAATTACATAAATCATCGCTTGCTTAAACTTCTAGAACTGCACAGTGGCGGAAGATGGGGTAGTAGATGGGGTTGTTCCACCCCCCATCAATATGATAAAGACATGATTTTATGAGATACGTTAGAAGTTTGCAAAATAGTATTTGGCAACAATAACTTTAATATATTAAATTTCGTTTTTCGTTCGGAAGAAGTCGTCTCATAAATTCATTCAAAACGAAAAAAGAAATAACGAAATATCAAAGAAAAATTAATTTAGAATTTATTGTAACAAAAATTCATTCATTCATTCAAAAAGAAATTACGAAATCGCCTTGTCAAATGAGCACTATCTAGAGTGAAAATATCAACCATAAAGCACAAAACGAACTCGAATAAATTTCAAAACTAAATCGGCTTAAATATTATGAAAGCAAATGCAATAAAATATGTAAACAACCCTTTTATTAATAAGTTATTCGAAATTAATTACATTCAAAAAATAAGGTCAAAAACTTCAAACGTCAAAGTGTAAGCAGAACTGTATAAAAGGATGCTAATCTCTGTATGTATTTATCCCATCGAACCTCCAGATCCATCCAAGCAACCATTTACGAACACATTTGACGGCATCGAAGAACCAGAGTCTATTCCGACTAATTCACAGACCTAAAAGAAGTGGAATTTAACAAAACAGACATCCTGAGATGCGTATACGACCCAGACAGAACCACACATCTGTTCTTTAATCGGATAAATAATTAAATCAAAATCACTCACTCAAAAAAAAATCTATTACCTCTAAGGAACACTCATTCTCAATGAATTTGTTATAAATAAAAATATTTTTACCTTAAAAATGAATTAAATTAAAAAAAAACACAAATAATAAATGCCTTTATTGTGCTATTTTGAAAAAGATACAGAAATTTAAGAAAAATAACAATAGAGACAAAAATAAATAAGCACAACCTCAGGGCGAGACTCAGTTACATAAATTTGTTATGTCACTGTTTATGTCTAACCCTGTACAACAAATTCAAAAAAAAAAAAAAAAAATTAAGGTAAGGTAAAAAAAAATATAGGTAAGGCGCACACAAATTTCAAAGGATTATTTAGCCTTAGTTACCATGTCACCCCGGCTAAAGAGAGTGTCACCCCATGTCATTTCCTAATCTCTCTTAATAAATTATTTGCAGGGTTTTAGTGGAACTTCCCCCCAAAGATCATAACAACCATCAATTTGAAATGCTTATCGCACTAAATATTCCACAAAAAAATTCTGGTTTTGTTAACATGCACGGCATTTTGTTTTAACTTCCGAATGTTTAATCTCTTCGAACAATAATGCAGTCATTACTTCTTCTGTGCTTCGAAGAAATAATTTTCTTAATTGCGGTCCAAGTGTTCATTTAGAGCAGCTTCCAATGATATTTCGCCCTCCAAACATCTTCCTCGAAGGACGTAGAAAATAAAAAATCGTCACTACCAGCCAAGATAAGACTATGATGAATAGTTAAGTGTTGGAAAGTCGCACGATACCATAACAGATTCGGTAAGCTTGTGTGAGTCTTTGTGAACAGGCCCATTATCCTCATGCAAGAGAACAGCTTCTGCCAGCTTTCCTCGCTTTGTTTTTTATTTTATGGCTCCTCCCAAATGGATCAAAATGTTAACATAATATACTTCTGTAATGGTCTCGCTCTTAAATCCGTCATATACAGGAACAATTCATTGAGAGTCTCCAAAAATGACCGCCATTGCTTCTTCGAGCGATTGCTGGACCTTCAATTTCTTTAGGGGTGGCCCACCCTTCGCATGCCACTGCTTAGACTCTTCGATTCGATAAGATTAGTAAGGAATAGCATCTGTATAGTTCGATCAATTGTCTTTGCTACCACTGGGATCTCATGTAAGAACGACTGTATGCAAAATTCCATCCAAAAACTTGAAGCTACTAAATAATTCAATATCTTGCTGAATGAGATTGTTTTCAGGCTTTCTAGGAAAGGGTCAACCGTTTCAAAAGTTACATACTTGATTCTTGTAGCGGCACAGCAGTGGTGGAAAATGTGCTCAACTGTCTTCTCATCTTCTAAACATAGTCCATATTCAATTTAATCGGAAAGTCCAACCCTATGTAAGTATCTTCTGAGTTTATAGTGACCTATAAAGATAGATACAATTACCTTGACACTTTTAAGGTCAAGTTGAAGCAGTTCCTTGGTTCTGACATGATTATGATGTAGAGATGAGATATACTCCTTCACATGCACAAAACCAGAATAGTTCGTCCAGTATTGGAGCGATTTCTGATTTGCCCAGAATTTGCTGTTTAGATATGGTAGATGTTAATCCAATGGCAGGTTCTAGTGCCTGAAATGGCTCTGCTTCCTCATTTTTGAGAATAAGTGAGTACCCAGATAGCCAGATTAGGATTAGATTATTGACCATCCCTAATGTATTTAGAATATAGTTGCAGCACGAGCTTGGATTCTTCCTTTAATTCAGGATTATAAAAATGATTTCGGCTTCTGTCACAATCCTGCCAACATCACTGTTGTTTGTTTATTGCTCTCACAGAGCTCTAATTTTTTTTACAACAATCGACGAGATATTATTTTTGATGAAGTGCAAGGTTTAGGGTGACCCAATAGCTCCTGACCTTTAGTATTCCAAGGTATTCATGAAGAATTCTAAAGACACTTGCCTCGGAAAATATTTTTGCGATCTCTTTAATTTTAGTCGCGATCTCATTGGCAGTTCACTGTCACGACAAATTCCTGTGTCATCACGTCTCTTGGTCTTCAATATCGTTCATCATCTTCTAAGGATTCCCAGCTTGTTTGAATAATCGAGAAATTAAACTTTTCGTCATTTTACAAAGAATTTGTTGCTTGTACTTAATCTTCTAATTGTCACGAAACTTCTGTCATAAATATCGATATGAACTTTAACGTTTTTATCCAAAAATTATTCTCAATTAATAGTGAAAAAGAAAATTCTTGTTTTCCCACCCCCAACTTGGATATTCCGCGAATTTAAACAACACCCCTCCTTTAGTATAATAATAATAAAGATACACACTGAGATTGTCAAGTTATCAAGAGAAAACAATCAAGATGTCAGATGAAAGTAAAAAATAATCGGAACAGCAGCGACGAGAACAAAAAAGGGCCACCCACTCCATTTTCCCCCCGACAAGTACAGGAAATTAGATTTCACACCATCAAAAGCGAAAGAAACAGAAGACATTATCTCCCTTAAAACCTTGGCGGATGGGGCGAACGCCGCCATTGAAAAAGCGCCTAACAAGCTGAACAAACATCGGAAACATTTTTAATGCGCCTCTCTGCCGGGGGAACGCGCCCTCCTCCCCCCACAAACAAAGCCCCAGTAAAACGGGGAGACATAATGAAACGATGTGCGAGATATCCGCTCCGTTTCCATCTTCCATTCTCAAACGGGGTGGGGATAGGTAGTAGCGGAGTGGTGGGATGGGTCGACAATTTCATTTAAAGAAAACATAAAACACTCTTTACCCTCCTGGCGGATGTCGCCGTCCCTTGTTCCTTTCGACCTTTTTCCTTAGCTCGCTTTCCGGTTTACCTCGGGACTCATCTTCGGCGCGGTTTCATTAATGCTACCGTAATAGCGGGCCTCGAGTCCGGCGG
Organism: Protaetia brevitarsis; assembly: GCA_004143645.1. Taxonomy (NCBI): domain Eukaryota; kingdom Metazoa; phylum Arthropoda; class Insecta; order Coleoptera; family Scarabaeidae; genus Protaetia; species Protaetia brevitarsis. Next base: position 446 of record RXPK01003580.1, on the reverse strand, counting down.
GGAGCTCGCAACGCTGATGGAATTGGGGGGAAATAAATCGGACTCGATTGTATCTGGATAAATCCCATACGCACCTCGTTGATCGAAAATGGAGAAAGTTGCCTTTAAACTGCTGTTTGTGTTTATGTAGGAGATGCAGTAGGAAAGATATAAATCACTTAGGAACTGACTCGAATTTTGATAAATGGGCTTCGATTAATAAAAACTGTCATTAGGGAAGTTTCCACAAAATAACTTAGCCATCATTAACCAAGTAAACAAAAATTAAAAACAAAAAATCAATTCTTTTAACTCCTCCCAAACCAGGTAGACATTTGGGAAAATTGAGAAATTGACGCACTAGGGGGGTGCAGACTCAATAGGGCTTTTAAACTATTGAAACTCGAAAAAACTTATACGAAAACAAGATATCTGATACGAGCGCTGGCCTAATTCCAGCTTTGGGA
>RXPK01003579.1:0-27898 GCA_004143645.1 Protaetia brevitarsis | reverse complement strand
TGGCGTGTGAACATTCCGAGAGGCAAATTTATAAATCTGTACCTTCCAGAAAATCTTTAATGTTGATTGTAACCAAATTTTACAAAAATACTATTCTGTGAACGATTTCTGTTACGGACAATGTAACATTGCATTCACATTCATGTAGATTCAGTTACAGAGTTTGACGTGCAATCACATGCAACTATTATGCCATTTATTTATTTTATTAAAACTAACATGTTCAAGCACCAAAGTGGCTTCTAACCCGAATGAAATGATAAAATATATGGTAAGATTTAAGTTGCAATACGGTTACATGGAAGTTTAATGTAGGGAATGTATTTCCACATATACTTAATAAAATTATGTAAATTGAACTTGTACGATAAAGACTTATGGCAACACGTTCATCTGAATGCAAGGGTAATACGTAGGGCAAATATATAGTAAACACAAAAACGCGAAGAACATAGATATTGGACCATCTCAGCTGATAGAACAAAAAACAAATTTACAAACATTGACAAAGACACTTACATTGTAAATGTAGACATTGCAAGCATTGAATTCAAACAATTTATTATTTTTTGTAATAAAACACGAAACATTTTGTAAGAGAAAATTTTTTTATGTTTGTTAATCTTATAGGTATAACTCTATCTTTCCAATTTTAAATAGTTGCTTTCCATAAACCTAAAAATGCCTTTACTACAGAAAAATATTAGTATACCTACAAAATTGAATATGGTTTTACTCTTAATATCTTACAGGTGCTTACAGTCTCAATTTCTGTCACTACAAAATTTATGGAAATATGGAATAGAGTCATAAAAAAAATTAACTTAAAAGTTTGTAAATTAACTTATAGGACACTTTAGATTTGCAAAGGTTCCCACAGAATCCCACTGTTCTGCATAATATCGAAACTTTACAAATATGTACACAATATTTATCTGTAGCTATGTCTGTAACCACCCGCCATACGAATTTTTTGTACACAGATAATAAGGTTTCTTTAAATCAAAGAAATATTTATTTGCTCGTATTTAAAAGAACCATTTTCTTTAGTTACTACATATTTGTTTCAATTAAAAATGGTATTTTCCAATGAAAGCGATTTATGTTGACTAAAAGAAATATGTATTAACTGAAAGAAATGCTTCTTTTAAATACGAACAAAGAAATATTCCTTTGATTCAAAGAAACCTTCTTATCTGTGTAAGAATAGATTTATAAATGTAAATTTACAGTTTTTTTTGCTCAGAATCCCACCGTAAATCTTCGCCAGTATTATAGCTTCTAGAAATCTACATATATGTTCAATGTTTACTTATTTCTAGGAATAATATAAAACTTATCTCATGTTAAGAGTCGTATAATATTTTTACAAAATGAATATCATCAAATCTGATCAAATGTCTTGTCTACTGTGTGTTACTCATTTTTTAACGGTCCTGGTAAATATTTTTTGCATTAAACATGTGTGTTTTTAAATTATTACCTTTTTCAATATTTAAAATGAGTAGTACATTATTACTGCATATTAGATGTTGCTAGTGTTACAGGGCATGATATTAAAAATTGAAACAAAATATTAAAAATTGTCCTACACAATTGTAATATTACTGGCATGTATTTGAAAAATCTACACATTATAAATCCTTCGGAAATTCGATCAATTAGAAAAATGTATCTTCCTCAAGAATCTTATAACAATGCATGAATACCAGTACATTGTTGGTATCAAATAGTTTTCAGTGGTTCTACTAGTGCGCCAGTTTATCATATGAAGCGTTTAATTTCAACAACATATGAAATATCTCTTTCAGGCGCGGCAAAAACCGCATTTAACTTTAGTAAAAGCTTTGTACCAGCATGTAAACTTAAAACACTTAAAATTATCATTTATATACATTTCAAAACTACTATGTAAGATATGTACTAAAGTTGAAGGTTTTTGCAGGACTGTTTTCTATAAAGAATATCTCGACGTTGAGCAAATATGTGTTCCACCACAGTCCGTAAATGCATTTCACCTTTATTACGTTTAGCAAAGGCGCTCTGGTAACCTAATTTTAAGTTTAAAACGTGCCCGTGAATCTGCGCTTTAAATCTACCCTATAGGCACGCTCGGAAAAATAGCATCATAAATGGCTTTTTCGATTTCATTTTTTCCTTCGAATGCGTTTAATATTTAAATCAGCGGCGCAAAGTTTACGAGTGTGCAAAATTAGATGGATCAAAGCGAATCCCGCTACTCTGGAAATCAGTTTACGTATATTTGATTTAGTCAGGTGATTGAAAGCGTGTTTATGTTCAGGCCGCTTTTTGGAGTTTACTTATCGAAAATTCGCCTATGCCATTCATAGAGGACACATTTATAAATAATTTTTGTTTTGAGTATTGCTTTTGACACAGCGCTTAATCTTTTAACACATCAATACGATATATTGATTCTCTCACTTTAATAATATTTTAGGGACAGAAACAGGAAATGTTAATAATGGCTTTCGTGACACCATGCAAATAGAAAAATAAAGTAGTAATAACAGCTAATTGCAATTAGATAACCGAAATGTTGCTGAATCACCTACATATTTAGCTTACTTACATATTCATTTTCGATGTATTAACATGTTTTAATTAGATGATATACAAATAGTTAACTTAAATAAAAGAATATTTAAAGTGACTAAACCTTAGGTAGTTAGTATACGATGAACTAATAACTTGTATTCAAAACTTCTACTACCATAGATATTTTATCCATATTACAGTTAGACAATCCACCTATAAAATAGAAGGATATTCTATACTAGCCGAAAAATGTTCAGAAAGATATGTTGTTTGGATAAATCAACTAAAGTAAATAGATAAAACTTGGTCTGTCTTCGAGGTTTCTCGAGGTTTCTACATTGTTAGGTGTATTTACTTTTTGTGTGCGCGCGCAAGGAACTTACTCAGCACTAGCCTTCCCAAATTTAATGGTTACTGCGTTGTTAAAGTTAGTGGCTCTTATTAATTGTGAATAAACGTATTCATGGCAAAGGTATATATGTGTAATGCTATCAACACCTTATTGCAAGATTGGACTGTCTCATGTAATAGAAGATCATGAAAGGTGACACGGTAAGAAGCCGAAAATTAAAACAATCTAAATGAACTGATTTTTAAAGAAAAGTTGGATGCAGGAAGAAATATTTAACCATCTATAACCATACATGACTTGATGAAGTGAAGTTAGAAGTGGATTTAGAATTTAAGGAAATTTGGTATTTTTTTTTTAATTAGGTAAGTTGGGATTTTCAAAACCTGTTGTGACACTATAAAAGATGGTATAAGTATCCACGCGTTAATTTAATTACTTTAGTTGATAAAACATTTGTTGCTAATTTGAAACCTTTTTAGTGTGAAAGGTTTGAATAAATTTCTATTTAATAGCTTTATGTCTTTTATTTTTAGTGATGTATAAAACTGCTACTTTACTACAACCGGCTTCTATTACTTTTGGTTAGCACTTTAAAAAAGCTGCTATCTACTTTTTGTAGCAGTTTCCTGAAATAGCGGTATACGTTAAACAGACAAACTATTTCTACAACTTTGCACACCACCCCAAAGTGTCTTTTGTTACCGCTATTCACTCAATATTTATCAGTATTTATTATATTGCGAACGACTCTATTTGATTCAGTAACGAGTGGGGCGCATATGTATTCTTACTGCACGTAATGTATGTAAACTGTACTGCATGTGAATAGCTTTATATAGCTAGGCATTATACATATATATTTTCGTAAGAATAATGATCTACTAATATAAATAAGTAATTAATAAATGAAGAAGTATAGTTTCTTCAACGGAAAAGTATAAAATGGCATTTTCTATCAATTATAAAACGGTGATTGTAACAAGTAACAATAATAACTAGTAATAGGTTCTGAGAGGTTTCATAATGATGGAGTTTCTATAATTATATGAATTATGTGTTTCTGCATAGGTATTTCTTAACGAAAATCGATATAAAAAACTAGGAAAACTAATCAGCTAAACGTAAATACATTGTGTGGGGTTGCTACACAAAATTATTATTGTTACTTGGAATAAAATTATTTCCACCTGGGCTTGACAAAAACAATATTTCTATGTATTTGTTAGAGAATTCTGTTTATTTTTAATTGTCTTATTTCCTTAAGCGGCTACGATGTTCGTATATTTGCTATTTCTAGAAGATTTTCTCTTTTACCGCGTATGCTTGTCACATTATTTTAATTACCCACTTAAAATATAAGATATTTAGAAAAAACCCTTCTTTATTATGTTTGTTAGTTAGTTTTACGGGTAAAAAAAACATCTTGTGATACATAGATAGGCCACAAAATAAACATGAACTGTTTCTTTACAATAACAAGTTCCTGAATTAATAATATCAAATAAATATAGCCTTTTGTGTATTTATCTTTGTTCCTTGTATTATTATCATCACCCAAATTCGTAACCGTACTGATCAAACTTCATTAAACCTGTACCCATCGATAAGTGATATATACTTTACTCCTGCCCCTAATCACAAACTTCACAAACCAGTCGCAAATTTAAAACTTGCCTTGCCATTAACTACAATAAGATTATAAATGCGAAAGTAACATGTCAAGAATTTTATTCATCAATTCTACAGAAGCCATTCTTTCCCGAGAACGGCCGCAGTAAATCGAAGTTATAACTATGAAACAGAAAACTGTTCAAGTGATGTGTCCTTACCGAAGTCATACTTTTCCTTAAGATTTCATATTCTCTGTGAATATGGGAGTTAGCGCTGATCTTCTACTTTCCAATGTGCTTTAAAATACAGCGTGTTTGTCACTAATGTGAAAATACAGACAACTTTAGTTGGGGACATCTCATTTTTCATTTTTAAATACCACAATTTGTATATGTTTACAGCATTGAATTCCTATTTAATAAAAGATATGATCACGGTTAAGTATATTCTATGTCACTCTGTTCTACTTTTCCAATTATTACAGTATTCATTCATTTTTGGTTGTTTTTATAATTTTAATAGTAGACGATTTCCTAATAACTCGGGAATTAATAAGTTTAGGCCTAAGCTGTGTTATATCATTAGTCCAAAATTTACTGATGTATGAAATGAATGTAAAAACGCAGTAACAATGTGGGTATTGTATTTAAGAAAACTTTAACGATACTTTTACATTATAGAAAAAATCATGTTATTATAATTTACATGTATAAGATGAATGGAAAAAGAATTTACTACTTATTAAAGAAAAATAAGTTAATTCTTTTTGGGAAAAATAATCCCTTATGTTTAGAATTATTTGCAAATTAAACATAAACTAACTTTATTTTTTGCAACATAAAACGTATTGTAAATAACTAAAAATTCAAGGGGATATTTAATCCCCTAAGCGTACGCCACCGGTAAAATATAGAATAGCCACTTAAAATATTCCATTGACGGCACCTATTTACAAACAATTTGAATATATCCAATTACGCGTAATATAAGAAAAAATGATCCTATTTTAATTTAAACAAGTTAAATATTAAATTTCCAATCATATTTGCAATGCCAGTATGTTCCAATTAACATGAAAATTTCACGAGGACAAATTATTGATCAACTACAGTAGCAAACATATTCGTACGCAAACAGGTGCAAATGTGCGCACAGACTACAGACAGTAGTCATAACCACAAATAACTGGATTAATAGAGGTAAAGCTTTCGTCTGGGAACACAGTTCGACAGCGCGGTATCCAAAATTGAATGTCTACAGGTAAATCCCTGCTAATGAAGGTAATTTAAGATAGTGAATACCCCAAAGCGGTTAACTGTGACAGTCCTATGCAGAAATTTCAATAATTACCAGCCGTTAGTTACCATTAAACGGAATTCAAATAGTTAAATTGGATTCGATCGAAGTTTGTACTGAAACGAGATTACACGACCTCTGATGCTTATGTATTTAGCCCATAATAATTACAAATGTTTTAAACATATAGCTACTGCAAATTCGTGCCACCTGCTTCGTATTATTACATGCCTGTAACTAACGCTACTCCAAGACAGTTTTGTAATAACGGTTTTCTGCATTCTCACCAACCCCATCCACATCATTTTTAAGCTCATTTACAAAAGCTTGAGAGCGCAACTTTAAAGAAACAGTTATTAAAATAGTTGGGAAAGCGCATCTATGGATAGGCGTTTACAGTACAAGTAATTCTTTCGACATTCTTTACATTTCTGGGTTTTGGAAGGTTATCAATTTTTTACTTGCCGCCGTCAGTACAATCGCATGATCTCTTTTCATGTTCTGGTTTATATTTTGATTCACTGTCTGAATATGGATCTACACCTGACGACAACTGTTCATGTATTAAATAAATTTAAAAAACAAATTTCACTTGTAAAGTTTATACATATCATCATATATCTGAAACATTTTATGTTAACATTCGGAAGCTCGTATTAGTGTTGCCATCTATTGGTAAAATGTCAAAGCTGTGATTTAGTGGCTTATCATCTGAAAATTTGTACAATAATAATAGTTTTAACGAGTAGGTTCTTACACCGAGTAACTTCTAAACCCTAGTTCTAGTTATTTAAATGGTCTGGATAATATTTGAAAGTAAACTAATGGCCCCACGATTATCAAAAGAATGTACCAATCAAATAACAATCTCGGTCTTCTACTCTGCAAATCAATTGTTTAACAAAGCCGAATATGTAAAGGACACCTGTATTAAATGCGTCGTTATTGACGAATCATTTATTCAGTGTAGTTCTATAATCATATATAAATTGCTTATACAGAAAACTATTTATTTCATACAAACCCAGTACAGCTACAGATAAAGTAGTACTAGATTAATGTCAAAATTATGCTATTTAAAGCTTCGGGTTTGATCGCTTATGTAATTTACCACCGAATGCTTATATGCATTGATATCATGGCTTTATCAAATGGCTTTTAACCAATCAGAAGTTAGATCTTATTTCTGTTATCTCTTTTCTTGAGTGTCGTTTGCAAAAACATGTGGTGGTACAATTTTTACCATAAACATGAAGATACATAGTTATATACGATGACAAATTTTGTAAAAGCTACGTTAATAGTGCCATATTTCTGGGAGAAATTGAGATATATGTGTATTTATATTATAAAGCAAACAAAACTCTCGTTTGTGTGAAATATACATTGATACTACTTACAATAAGTTAATTGCTCAACCCACCAACACAGTTACCTATAAACTCGGCTATTTCTACGGCACACTAAGGGAACGACAGATGTTAAATTAACAAGGCAGGTTTTGTTAATAAAATATTGATAATCTAAACAAAATTATAGTCAATCTGACAAGGAAAACATGGTGAACATAATCATATTATTTTGCTATTTCTATTAATTTGACAAATCCAACCAGTTCATTTAAACAGGAAGTACTGTTCAATTAACAAAGTGAGGGTTATTAAGAATTATGGATTGGACTAACTAAAATTGCAGTTAATGTAATGCAATTATAATTTTAAAATCAAGTTTCAAATCTAATCCTCTCTACTTTTCCAAATATGTGCTCTGATTTAAAAAGAAATTCTATTCATGTGTAGTAAATACTACTATTGAAACTACTTTATGAATTCAGGAATTGCCGTAAAGGCGGTAATGTTCCTATTTTACTACAGTAACAATGTATTGCTGTGTACTGAAGGTACCAAAAAAAATGCAAAGTGAAATTAAAATGAAAAAAAATTAAATTAACTAGCTCAGCGGATAAAAATAAAAGAGCGCAAAAGAACTATTTATCTCAGGGTTACTCTCACAATTGAACTAATCATGAAAAGTAAAATGTGGGCGTTTGAAAATTTTGACTTTCTTTAATCTAAAAAAAAAAATTGAAAAAGGTTGAATCAAAAATAAAAGAACAGAAATTTTGAATGACGTTAATAATCATAAAAAATATTTAAAAAAAAACATTTAATTACAATTACGCAGGAAAAATAAAACCTTAGACAGGAGGTTCTGGTCGAAAACAAAACCTGCATGAATCTAATTTACTAAAGAACAATGCAAATCCTTTAAACAAACAAAAGAGGTAAATTTGTTCTAGAAGAAAATCCTTTTTTCACAAAAATCTTCGTGGTCTCAAAATTACAACACACTAATTTAAATTTCAACGTCGACAAAACAAGTAAATATACAAAAATGAAATTTAATTACAAGCACAATGCTTCTTTTCACCTAACCCGAGGTGATTAACTATTAAATACAAATCAGTAAACTAGAAAACGGAAAAATTAAACTCTTTAAACTAAAAAAAAATACCTTCTAGAACAAATATAATAAAAGATCTTACATGTAAATTGTGCACACAATAATATAATGCCAATTATTATTTAACGAGTTCCTTGAAGGATTAGATTCTAATTAATAGAATCTAATCTAATCCTTGAAGGATGATAAAATATACAAATTAAACGAACAAAGCTTTAAAAGTAAACGAAATTACCAAAAATGGCAGCAAAGAAAATAAAATAACAATCTACTTACACGCTATCGTTCAAGTAACTGCCTATACAGGGGCCAAACATCGCAACATAAGCAAAAGATCATAGAAGAAAATTCTTCTAGGAAGGACATAAACTACATGAAGAAATAAAAATATATTACAGAGTGAAATTACTTTAAACCAACTGAGCATTTAAATAAACAAATTAAACAATCAAATCAATTCAATTAGCAAAATCTTACTTAAAAATAAAAATATTAAATTCTGAGAGAATTTACCCGGCACATTGACAAAGACAAATTTCTCAATAAATAAAATATCACTGAATTTACAAAAACCGGGGTGCCAGGCCACAGCAGTATATTTAGCATAAAATGGATACATAACAGACACCACCATAAAATATGTATCTGTTTACTAGGTAAATCACTTATAGGAACTGTGATGATCAAAACGGCGACTCGCAACGCACTATGGGTGCGCCCACGAAACAATTCCAACGCGAGGTGCAACTGGTACAAGCCTACAGCGACGACTATTGAAAACTAGTTTAACAAATCATTGCATATTTATTACAACAAAGTGGTAATATACAGTAATTAGTAAGTCAGCTTAAGTCAGTATAACGAATTGAGTCTACAAAGTGGTATCGTTGGTGTTGTTATATTAATATAATAATACAAGCAAGTAGGTAATCATTCAGACAGTAATTGTTGTGTTACTGGTTGCGTGGCTTGTTATATTGCGTGTAGTATTCCTCCGGTGCGTATTCTGCCTAAATTTACACGGTATGTGTCGTGTTACTGATTGTGTAGCTTGTCGTATGGCGGTCGTATCACTCCGGTGTGAACTCTGCCTAAGTATGAACAATTGGTTAATTTGATATAAATAGTCAATTGATTTTAATATGTAAACACATTTAATCCAATTTTCCACAATCCAGTTAACTTTTTTTAAAAAAAAAGTTCTGTACATATTTGATTGAAATATTTGGTAATGAAAAAGTATTGTTTTTTGGAAGAAATAAAAATTTGTCATTACCAAATATAAAACAAGCCACCTGCTTGCATCAATGAATATTTTACTGTTTTCAAGATTTCTTTTTCTCTGTGTCTAGCATCTAACTTTTCAACAACAAAAAATTACCGATAATGATGCGGTGATTTAATTTTCGTTTACCGAAATTATTATCCGTCAATAAAAAATCCGTAAAATAAGCGTTACTGGACATCAACTATACACCATTATCCTAAAAAGGGAAGAATAACAGTAAATCAATGTAATACAATATACGGATTATAAAGTGATAGGTATCTCAAAAGAAGTTGACGTATCGCAGATAGCTTGCTGAAAGTATCAAATCAAGCTAGTAAAGATAGCAGGAGAAGTTATAATAAAATGAACAGGAGGTCCTTCCTAAAGTAACTGGGCTTAATGATGCACCAAAAAGATTCAATGAAGTAGAACTAATATGGGAGCCGACATAAACTCTAGCGAGACAAAGAAATTGTTTAAGGAAAATGGTGGACAAAGACTAAGAGAACAAAGAACGTCGTCTACCCGTAGCGATAAAGGGAGTTATATAATTCTGAATGGCAAATAGAAACATTTCTATTCAATAGAAAGCAATTGTCTTTCTACTCTGGGTAATATTCATATTATTCCATTTGAACGAAGGTATGTCCTGATTTGTTTAAACAACTGGAAAGCAAATTCAAATAAGTCGACTCTGTTTCCCTATTTAGGTGTTTTCCCGTTCAACATTTATTAGAATAGAATCTGAAAATTCAGTACAATTAACTTAATTCTTGTGGTCTTGTTTAATCACATTTTAAGAATATTTCAGACAGCTTAATTCGAGACAACGTGTAGGTGCGCCAAGCAGGGATTTACTAGAGGAATTTATTTGCTGAATATTTAACCGAACAAGGAAGGCGGTTCAAGTAGTTGCAAGATGTTAAGTGAAGCAGACTACTGCCGTCTAGTTTAAATGTAATGGAACGTAATGCGATAAATTATTTATTCATGAGAATAGGTTTACCTTAAAATACTCAACATCAAGTTGAGTGTCGATGGTATTACTGTGTGTTAAGCAATCCCTTCATATTTATATGGGTGAAGAGAGTGGAGGGTAGGGGAATACTTATATGCGGATCCATTATTACCTTTTAAAATTATTTTCATATTACACAGGAGCCTAAAGGTTTCAAAGTTGTGTTTTCGCTTAAATAGAACCCGCTATATATTATTTTTGATTCTCAGATCAAAATAAGCGGCTGTTTTAATAGGGATTATAATACCTAGACCTGCAGGTATAAAATACCTCAAATAATTTGAATTTCGTGAAAATATAATAATTTAATTTTCATGTTTCAAACACTTGGTAAGTATTACAGTTATGCAAGCGAAATTTACAGTGAAATGAAACAATACATCATTGGATCATTGTAATCCAATCGTAATAAACTAACTATCTTATACAGGGTGTACAAAAATTAAAACTAATCAATTAAGAACTTGAAGTCGTTATAGTAGTAATGTAAATAGAACGCCGTATTTTTTTAACTTACCAGCAATTGTACTATTTAATTTTCTATCGAATGGTATGCATAGCTTAAGATTTACGTCTTCGTGTTTTTGCAAAATACGCCATATAATCGTTTCTTGCATCGTTTGGTGTTTTTTAAATAAAAGTTAGAATGTATCTAGTTGCCTTTGGTATTTAAAAATGTCAGATAATTCATTTAAGCCTGTTACCTTAGCCTGCAAATTAAGCACCCCTTCCAAATAATTTTAGGGCGATTTTTTCAGGAAACCTTTGAGCATAAACTCAAGAAGCCAATAGACAATTTTGATACATGCTCCAATCGTATCAGCACGCTCTTCTTTTGAGTAAATCTTTATTTTCACCAAGCAACAAACAAGCGATATTCAAATAATAACGATCTAAAGTTCTACGAAAGAATTTGCAGGTTGATTCCTTCAGTTATTCATTGATCTAATTGTTCCAGTGTATGTGGTCGATTTTTATACACTTGATATATCAAATAACCCCACAAGAAAAATCTTTTGCCAATAGGTCTGGAGCAGTGTTGGGCAAGTTAGAGGAAACTATTAAATAAAATGTTTTAATGAGGTTTTAACTACTTTGTTACGGTTCAAAAAATGGTTTATTTTGTAATCAACCAATTACCTAAAAAAATCATTCCATTTTTACTGTCTAATCTTTCGCAATTTTAATTATTGCTTCATGGGAGATAATCTAAAGTTCATAAGATATAAGTAAGAATGTAAGATGGAAAAAAAAATCAGGTAGATCAAATGTTTTTCGAAGTACGTTTTTAATTGTTTGTCTACTACTCCTACGTGTAACTAATGTATTATAGTCCCTTTTTATCTGACATTCTTACTTGTATGTTATGAATTTTAGATTGTCTCCAATAAAATAATTAAAATTGCGAAAGCTGTTTTACTGTCTCAGCTTTCGCAATTTTAATGTAAAAATGGAACGGTCTGTTATGTAATTGACTGCTTACCCAATAAATCATTTTTGAACTAAAATATTATTTATCGATAAATAATTTTATTGTTAATGTAAAACCTAAAGCTATACAGGGTGTGGAAAAACAACTTTTATAAAACTTGAGAAATTACGGTCGGGCAAAAATGTATAGTTTCTCTTTTAGGAGAATCTTTTTTTGAGTTTTGAAGTTGACAATTTCTCTCTGTATTAGTGTTGCGATGAACGTGGTTTCATTCGCCTGCATAGCTTTGAATAAATATTGCAGTGCAAAGCCACATAAGGAATGAAGCGAAGGCTCGAGGTTACTTTCACGATATTAACGGATATATTTCGTGAAAGGTAGGAGCAAGCAGCTTCATTCACGGCATGGCTTTTATAATAGGTTACAATTTAGTTGTTGGGGAAATACCTTAGTGATAATAACTTATTGATAAAATAAATAGTAAATAGTTTACATACAAACTGGTTGCTACACGTTTATTCTCGTGAAAGCAATGTGGAAGATTTACTTCATGCATAAGCCCTTAATTCAGGCAATGATGAAGTAGACTGCTTGAAGTCGTATTATGAAGCAAGACGATCTATCGTGAATGATGATGAAAGTTTCGTTTCCAACACTACTCCGTATATAAGATAATGACATTAACTTTATACATTATGCATATTTAACCGTCAAATTAAAAGAGAGCCTATTGAACTTTCTTTGAAGGATTCATTATCATTTCATTACACATGATATTTGATTGTGAATTATTTATATTTGGGTAGTCCATGGCTGCAAGTGAGAAATTTAAACAAATTTTGTTATCTATATGCATCCACAAGTAAATTTAAGAAAAGACTGCTGTTAATAAAGTGAATTTCACAAAATATTTTGTTAAATTTACAGAATGAGCTTGTGGATGTAAATAGACAATAAATTTATCCAAATTTCCAAAATTCTTCCTACTGTGTAGGCGTCGATTAAGTTGTGTAATTCCATGACTTTAACTTTAAAGAACTTTTATTTCTAGCAGAAAATACACACTTTTAGCGCATTGATTATCGCTTATAAGCTAAAAATATCTATCTTGGTTTAAGCGGCCACTTCCCCACCTTTTTTTAAAAGTAGTTCGCCTGCACCTTGTACAGCTTGATTGTTAAATTGAAATTGACTGTGAAATTTCTCAAAATTTCGAATACATACAAATTGCATATTAGTAATGTTTTGCTAGTAAATCAAATCTGTATTCACCATTGCTTATTATTTTTATTACTATTCCATTGATAGATAACGCAGCAGTTAATAACCTCCCGCCACAGCACACACCCTGTGATAAACTTTATCATAATATTTCATTTTGGACAGTTACTCTTGGATAAAATCTGCTCACGCACAAGAACATGAACTGCAGCAACATCCATAGAAATCCACTCAACGCCGCATCGCCTGACTTTAAGCCATTAATTAACAGTCCTGGCACGGAAGTACGCGTCCTTAGCGAAGTCCCGCCAATTATACTCGGTGTGTTGAACTCCTCCTTCGCGGGAAATTCGTTGATAAAAGTGAGAGGAGTCAGTCAAACGATGAGTCAGTGAGTTGTCGCTAGCGCTAAACGCTCCATTGACAAACAGTGATTGTGACAACCCGTGGGGGTGTTATTGGATTTATCTGTGGCCGAGCTCGCTATTGGGGGACAGATTATTTAGATAGATTGATGCCCATTCGGAATTATTTATATGTGTGCACATTGAGTACCTACCCCCTTTATTCCGTTTGTTTGCGTTATTTATAGAGCGCTCCCAGACAGCCATCAATAACGATACACAACCGTTGCACCTACTGCAAAACGCCCCCACTACATATACAGATTAAAATAATCCATCATAACGTTAACAATGAAATATTCCGAAGTTACAAGTAAGAGTCATCAACAGAAGTGCATTGGATGCTTATACTAGAAGTTTGTTTAGCAGTACGCAATTCCAATGGGAATTCATTTTTTCGGGAATCATTTTTTATCATAATGCCAATCGGTTGGAAAAACTAACTTGCTTCAAACAAAAAACCAATGAATTCACAGTCAATTTGTGAACATCATGGACACACTCTATTTAAGCAGCCAACAAGAAATTATAAGGACTATAATATTAATATTCTTCAGTATTGGTCCGCATATATTTCTATTATGTCATAGCGTGGGATAATACACATCATCTAAAATAGCAGTTCTCAAACCTTTTTGGTCCACCGCCTCCTTGCCGTATAGAGGAGCTAACTATCGCCTCCTCCTCTTTCGTGCATATATCGGAGTACTTTTAGTGTCAGTCTATTTTCAATGTACAAGTACAAAGAAAGTTTTCGGATAGATATTATTTTTTTTTTAATTTTAATAGTATTTTCACACGATTGCAATTGTTATCAGTATTAATAATGCTTTTTTTATCATTTTTTGCGATATCAGCACTTCTTTGTGCTGGTACAGATAGTGAAGAGTGGGTAACCGCGCGCGATTTTGAGAATGTAGGAAGGATCTTGAGCGATAAAGCTCAACTTAACTGTAATTCTTTTCATTACATTTTGACCCGTAACATTTAAACAAATTTCTTGGCTTACTGCCCTAATAGGTAAGTAAATAAGATCTTCGATAAGAATATTTCTAAGTACATTTGAACTATAAAAAATCTGCTAGGACAGTTCTATCCATCAAACGAAAGGAAAAAAGAACACAGGTTTTAATTTTTCTTGATTTCTACTTTCAATTTTCTAATTATACTGAAATGAAAATATTACGAAAATTAGGATTTTCGAAAATGTTAAAAAAGAACTTTAGAATGAACATTGTATATTTTCGAACTAAGTAAAACAAAAAACTCTGCACATTTTATTTGTCTGCGTGTGATCGAAAAACCTCAAATTAAAATAAAACAAAAATCCAGTTTAAGGACATCTGATTTTAGCTCTGTCGCAGTCATAAGGGAGCCTTTTCACATACGTTGAGCCTGTTCCTTGATTTAGTAAAATCTCCGCTACCGCGCGCTAAAACCATTTTCTCTTATGGACATATCAATAACGTCTGCTCAATTCTAAGTGTCTATATTAATTATTATATTATATCTTACCGCACCAATTTAATTATGGTTGTGCAAGATATTTGAAAATGTCCGTAAAACATTTATTGGCAATTAGCTGCCAATTAACGTTGGTCGTGCCATTTGCCTAAGTGCTGGCCCTATCAATTGGATGCGCATGCCCAGTTTCGATAAATTATTTTTACATTTTATCCCACATCGCCGATTACGACGGCATTGCATTTTCAAGGATAAAAATGTGATAATAAGAATCTTTTAATACTGCAGTTGCACTCTGTACAGATATTGGATTTTTGAATGCGATAGCTGAAATGATAAAGACAATGCACCGAACGAGAATACCGTGAAAATTCATATCGTTGTGCGAGATTAATATGCAATCATAAGTTGTTTTTTTTGTTTCAGTAAACGCATGTCTTTTTTCTACTCCCATTGATCACACAGAGGTGTTGAGATAAACAAGTATACTAGTCTTCGATAAATATATTAGAACGGAGGTAGCGACCAAGACGCATCTGTTTCCGTCATAAATCTGAATACAAGTAGAAAATTAATTTATTTTAGGGTTTAGGGTATTTTATATTTCTTTTTTACTCTCTGCTTTTACGATTATTTTAATACTACATACACTGTTGAAAATATTGTTGGCGTTAATTTTACGCTACTCAAATATTTTAGTGTTGATTTTTACAAACTTTGCGAGACGAGTTGGCTATGTGTGTTTAGCAGAACAGAAATTACTAGAATTTGGTGTGAATTCTTTGTTCAGATATGAGGATCTACTATTTTCTCTAGACATTCAGAAGCGTCAACCAATCAAATTTTTTCCCTCGGATAGAAATATAGAAACCCCACCTAATCTAATACGGTAATGCATTATACGCACCACCTGCATTGCACGCGTATCTGTTTTCGGGTTTGTTTCTGCGTATTAACATATGCAAACAAACCACCAAACGTGTACTGACAAAGAGAGAATATTATAGCACTAAGAAATAAAAGAGTTGTTAAAATCATATAAAATTTCGCATTAAATTAGTTACAAGGGCAGTACATATACCTAGATACATTATAAACTGTGGCTGTTAATAGTTGTCGATTGGTCCACTTACATATGAAAAAAATATCCAGAAACAGGTAAGCAATAACCATATTGAAAAGACGTCGTGTTTAGAAAACGATGTAAAATCACCCAATCGACCGCATTCATTTAGTTAAACAGCTAGTAAATTTGTCGAGTCTAGATCAAATAAAATATGACTAGAAGTATTTTATAATTCCACATGTCAGTTGGACAAAATAACCCCTTAGGAATAGACACTACTTGACTATCTTTACTCGTCAAATTTAAACTCCTATAGTTATCGACAAAATAACACGAAAATGTGTGGACCTCTCCTGACTATTAAATTAGTCAAAAAAGTGTTAAAATTTTCAATGTATTTAGATATACTTTAATTCACACAGTGGTAAATACTAATTAATTTACGATGTATTAGCCGACATAATATGTTTTTGGGTTTCTATTTTGTACTAGCTGAAAAAAAGTAAATATATTCATAGGTAATAATAATTAGTAAAGACTCCTTTTTACAAACTATAAAAACCAACAAAGCATTGTTGGGACATGATTGTCTGTCTAATCTCAGACAATATAAGTAGGGATAGTTGGCGTTTAATTAGGTCCCAATGCAATAACACAAATTAAAATAATCCTGAAGTTGAAATTGATCCCACTGTCTTTAATAACTACTACTTGATACTGTTGCGGAAGGTATTATAAGGTCTCTTCCTGCAGTAAGTAAGTCACGCAATTATGAACACTCATTGCCTACTAATTTTTGTTCCATTTTCTTTAAATCTATACTGCCCTCTGATGTTGTGGATGCTGCTTTATCCCTACAAAAATCGAATTCTGTCGATTGTTATGGTATATCCGGGCATCTGTTAAAGAGCTGTGTTGATAAAATCGCGTTTCCTCTAGCTGCATATTTTAATAATTGTGTTCGAACCTGGTGTCTTACCGGATTTATTTAAGAAAACTAGAGTTGTTCCTATATATGCAAGAGGAGACAAAAATAGTGCCGAAAATTATCGTCCCATTTTAATAATGCCTACATTCGGAAAAATTTTTGAGATAATTATAAAAAGAACTTTGATTAATTTCTTTAAATCAAAATCTCTAATGAATGAAAAGCAATTTGGTTTTAGAAAAAGTCGCTCCATTACTCAGGCAGTGTGCAGCTTGATATATCGGGTGGTTGAGAGTCTTGAGGATGGTCTGCGTACGAGACTTAAGATGTGTGACTGCACACAGAATTTTGTTCTTCAAAGTCAACTAAAAATTATTTGAATATTAAATTATATAATCATTTGCCACTACATATTAAAAAACTGAATATGAATTACTTCAAAAGAGAAATTAAAACCTAATGCACTGCTTCCTCTCTGTTACGGAATACTTAGCACGCCCTTTATTATAAACATGTTTCCTAATACGTTTCTGTGAGTTGTTTTTGTGATTGTTTTTGTGGTTGTTTTTGTTCTATATATTATTTCTCTGACATTTGTCTCTAAATAATTATTTATATACATGACGAGTGTAATACTTTTTTAAAAACACGAAATAAATCTATCTATATATAGTACTGTTAGAAATGAAATTACACTACTTTAAACAATGAAATCAACCGTGTTGTGCTTAGATATATTCATAAGCTCTAGAAATAAATCCTACTATATAAAATGAAGCACAGAAGAATAATTTTCCTGCAATTATAAAAGTTCGACATTAGCGCAGTTGTAATAAATACAGTTTTGCCCAGAGCTCTCTCACAATACAACAAAGAAAAACACGCACAATGAAATTAAAAAGAGTTACTAAAAATTGATTAAAAAGAGTAGTGTGCAGTACAATGTACGTGGAAATAAATTATTCCGTCTTTTCTTTTTAATTTTAATTAAGCTCTTGCTTTAAAACTAAAACAACACGAACATGCCACGGGCATTCTAATCTCGGCAGAAAAATCTTGTATATGTGCGTTTTCCCGATAATAACTGAACAATTTATTCTTACACATAGAAAAATTTTAGGTATTTTTGATGATATACGTAATGTGAATAAGTATGTGTATATTGTAGTGTCACGTATAACGATCTTATATATTTTTTCTTTTCTTTTTTTCACAGTGATATGTATTACTGTGATCTTTTTATAAAGGATTAGACTTTTCTTAAAAACAATTATAAACTTTTATTCTTTAGTCTGCCCTTTCTTTAGAGAAACTAAATATTTATTTATTTTACTAGTAGCAAATAAGAAGCCGAGGAGACTTCACATGGTGTGTCTTCTAAATCAATAACTTTTATAAGACGTTTACTTCGTTTAATATTGAATTTATAGTTTAATTTTAATCAGTTAATGTATTGCCAGTATTTATTAATAGAGATAGTGTAAATATCGATAACATGCAGAATTTATTGTATAATATCAAAAATATTTGCAGTATTTAGATCAAACATCGATTACTATCCAGTATATTTTGGATTGTTAAATTCCAATTTAAAATCGAAACAAGATTCAAATCTTCCGCTATCTCATACAACGAATCTCATTAACAATGCCTACCAACTTATACATATATATTAAAATTTCAATTTAAACTGTCATTTACAATTATGTAGATAACCTCAAAGTTACGAAATGCTAAATACTTATTCACATAGAAATTTAAACCACAATTATATGAAATACCTCCAACATCTGGTAATTCACACCTCAAAGTATTTCAGAATGGAATTTCCTCGCAGTGACAAACCAGACATGTTACAGGAAAAGGATGCACATCAAGAATAAGTACATAAGGTTTTTCCCAGCATCCAAGGTATATTGTGATACTCAAAACAGCAAAAATATACATTTCACAAAAGCAGTTAGTTCAGCAAATTTCTTCTGATAATGAAAAATCCTAACATTTCTTCTGTATAGTTTCAGCCCAATGGTAAATGCAATAGTTCAAATAGCAGGTCTCCTTCAATTTCGAATAGATTACGGAAATATAATTTAGTTAATTTAAATTAGTTTCAATTTTAAATTTAAATCAACAAAAACTTCGTGTACATGGACCCCCAGTCTTTTGCTTAATAGGAGCTGCATTGAGTCTCCACCCCTAAATTAGTATCGATATCAAGGAAACTACATTAAAATTATACAGTTACCGTACCATGAACGTAATATTTATCCTAATTACCACGGCTACGATGCAAATTAATTAACACCCAATATATACTGGATTTACAAACAGCTGTGTAAACAAGATAACTATTACATTTATTATTAGTGAAATTCATTATATATCACATAACAGTATATATTATATTATGTATTGTACCTTTTAGAAACAATTGTTCTGCTATTTTTTTTAAATAATTAATATAAACTTTTATTCTTTAACTTTTAACGCATTTTATTTAGAGATACCTATCGTTTAAATGATATAAAGAAATACAATCCCTCTTCACCAAATGGCTAAAAACTTAGAAATCTCAAATTCACCACTGCAGATGATACGCATTACTAATCCCATCTCTTACAAACCAATGAATTATAAGCTATGTTATTTATATATTTATAGCAATTCGGTTGCTATAAGAACTGCACGAGATGCTTCTTCTGTCATGAATTTATGCAATGTAGGAGTTTTATTTCATTAAATAATGAATTTATAGATTAATTTTAATTATTTAATGTATTGCCTAGTTTTATATCAATAACATGCACGATTTACTGTTTGATGATAGATGACAATATTAAAGAGTATAAGTACTATTATTCAAAGTGAGTATACACTTATTTCACATTCAAATTAACAGTAAAATACAATCCAATATATTTTGGATTACTACAATTTATCAAGAAAAGTTTTATAAATCAACAAAAACGTTGTTTCCATGGAGCCCTACTCATTTATTTTTAATTCAACATACCTACCACCACGGAAATACTGTTAAAATGTATACCAACCTCCTTTTTGGTTATGTGATTATGATTGATGTATAGTCAACACTGACACACAATCATGAATTACTGTCCGAGTCAACATCACTCAATTTACAAATCGGAACCCAAACATTGTTCAAATACGCACTTATGCCTGGATTGTGACAAGTTTTTTCACATTCGCAGTTCTTTTTATTCTATCATTTTAAAAGTCTTTATTAATTGTAAACTATTTTAGAAAAAATAAATTTATGGTACACGAAGTCAATGCCCAATATAACGTGTTTACAGTAAACGCAAGGCTATATAAAACCGAAAAATGTTTTTACATACCTCAACTTCTTTTATAGCAACAAAATTTTCGATTTAACTTTGTCGGGGACACTGGGCATATTTTGAATACCAAATACTACTTTACAAGTTAATTGCCTGCAATATTTACATCCAAGCACTTTGACATTCATTAACGGTATATATACATACCAAATTCCTTCCCCCACCCCAAAAAAAACCATAAATTAACATTAACAAATACAAACATTGAAAGAAGATATGTTAAATTAACAAACAGGCACCTAACATTTTTTTTGTTAAATACAGTCAAACAGAAATGTTTGCTAATGCAATAGTTGAATATGTAGATTCGATAATATTTCTAGCATTGTTTTGTCACTCAAGGTAAATTTATTTTAAATCTTTAATATTGCTAGGGGAATAAGTGTTCTGGGTAAAATAAACACTGTTCCATGTTAAATCTGTTAAAAGAATTCACTAAAATAAAAAGCAGAAGTTGTTAGTATAAACAAACAGTTTGCTCAATGCGCATAGCTCCTATTGGGTGTTTGGTAAATGGGAAAAACAGTAGATTAATATTTCGTAATCCTAACTGTTGTGCCTTAACACTGACATGCAACTTTTCTGGCGAAAAATCGAAGAAGCGGCATCTTTATGTCTATTTCCGAATTACATATATTTAACGTATTTGCTGTTATATGAAAGAAAACTGTTATTCACGTGAACCCATTAGTTTAGTTAAATTAATAAAAATATTTCACTATACGTTTTTCTTGTCAGATTAACTAAAATTTTGGCCAACTCGACGAAAAAAGCGTGACAGACCATGTAAAATGTGTTTCATATATACTAAACTAGGAAAATATTTTAAATCATTCAAACAATAATTTTTTTTACAGATCCCATTAACAAATGGTACATTGTCGAACTAAAAAAATATTATCAACACAGGCAGTTGTTATTCTAACCTTATACTTGTTCAATTTGATTAAAAATGTTGCTAATACAATAGTATTTTTCCAACAAAGTGGTTGATTTTGGAATGTATTTTCTTCCTTCAGTGCAACAAGCACAAAACGACGCGAAACAAATCCGACCGTAACTTATATCTTACTACTTTCAATTAGTTGGATTTAATAGCACAATGAAAGTTGCATTTTTCTCGAGATTTATGCAACTACTGTAATCACCTTGTTACTCGTTGGTACACTCAAAAGAGTTAACAAAAAACTCTATTGAACTTTTTGATTATTATGACCAAAATTTGAGTCAAATAAATACAATTTGTTACACTCTTTAAAAAAGGAACTCGAAGAAGCTTGAACCTGTTTCAATTAAAGCTTCAACCTGTTCTAATCTACAATGAAAATGGTTCCTTTAATATTACCGAGAAACTTCACACCTTTTTTTCCAGTCAATTAAAAATGTGGTTAGATACACAACTGAAGTATTAAATATCAGTACAATAGTAGCTATCATGCTACTATTTAGAAGTACTAGAAAAACGGGCATATTTGCCTTTTTGCAAATCTGGTCATCAGTTTTCTAATAAGTGCCCTGATATATACCCACATTATTATAGTAGTTTTCTCCCCCTATAGTACAGCAAATTCGTTAAATATTTACTTATATGCATTAGAAAAACTATTACATAGATGGCGCTTCTACTATTTCATTGAAGCAACAAAACATGCTTGGCATAAATGTTAAGGTATATACGAATATGAAATATTAACCTGGTATTTTTACCAGATAAACATCTAATAGGAGCTGTGATCGTTGAAAAGGCAACTGCTTTCACGGCATACTACGGCGGCGAATTCGTCCCTGTGATCAACCCTCAATACGCACAGCAAACGCTTGTCGTTTACAATATTACCCGCACATTCTCCATATTATCCACTCAAACAAGTGTCTTGTTAAAAACAAAAATAACGGTTATAGTTCATTCAATTAAATATTCATTTAAATAGAATATTCAAAATTTGAGACGCTGAAGCATTATTTGAATTAACTGATAGGATTTGGTTAATTTGACTAAAATTTGAAATAAAGATTTTCTTGTAATTATGTAAACGAATTCTTGAATGTTGGAGAGTTGTGTTAACAAAAAATTGTTTTTTATATGATATGCTTCAAAAGGGTTTGATTGACTTTTTGCTAAAGCTATCACATTAATATAAATTTGTTCTACTCAACATTTTTTCCTTATTCCTGCAACCGAAAATTTTGATTCGCCATAACGACTGAGCAGTTTGTTAAATTAATTAAATTTTGGTAAACTCAATGCAGGTACTTTTCTGAGTGTATATGAAATTGAAGAAACCTACTGAAATTTTACTAAAATCGAACAACTGTTCGCAAATCTGGAAAAATTGATAACTGTGTATAGTGTTAATTTAAAGACATTAACAATTACTGAAACTTATCAACGCTTTCCTGCAACCAATTAACTACTGACCGCGTATTCCTCAGCTTAGAGATCCCTAATAATCACACAAGAATTTCTAAGGTCATTATTACGTTAAATTTGTAAAGTTTTTATTTATTATTTTCGTTTAAATGTATTGTCAAAACAAACCTGCACATTTTGTTTTATATTTATACAAATAGGATTCATAGGTGCTCCCTTTTGTTGTTTCTTTCGACCTAATATACATTTAGTGTAATCAATAAATACATTCTACAGAAATAGCATTTTACAACATCAATAGCCCTTCTACAGAATTCGCATCCATTCTTCTGTCTGTAACCAGTCACTGTAGATGTATCAGTTAAATAAATGATATGGTCTCTTTCGTCTATTAATTACAGTAGAATCGCAATTTGGTGAGTGCTGCATTTTAGAACAATTACGCTAATGTGTTGTCTTCATTCTTCTCCATTCAATTAGTGAGGATCACTGACAGTTGAAATTCGCCAACCGTTACAAGCTTCTATCGTTTACATTAAACGCAGCACTATTCGAGTATCCTTCGAAGTTCGTCTATTGTGTGGTCTAGTCAAGTTTTCTATTGTTTGTTTAATTTAACTGCGTCAAGCATCAATCACATCAACTAGCAATAAATGCTGTTACAATATTCCTACTGTATGTTGCTTACATACAAACATAATCATATTAGCTTTGAAATGTGTAAGTTTTCAGTACTCCATTCTAATAATTGCAACCTTTCCAAGCGTAAGATTCGTGTACTTATGGAATTTCTGCTATAGTCCCGGCTGGCAGCTGCGGTCGACATCGTCAGCGGATTAGAAGACCCCGTACAAATTGTCGAACGATTTTTTTTAATAGAAACTATGACATCTTTTTCTTCACGTAATAACATTGTTTGTATTCACTACAATTTTCTCAGTCCCCAATGGCCTGTTTAAATTTACTATAGACAGTACCAGTTTTTTGCGATAAACGAACACCAAATTTTATTTGAGTCCGCTCATCTCATTTTTGTTCTATTATTGAAAAGTTTGTAAACTTGAATTATGGATTCTTTGTGAAGGGATGCATAATCCTGTAACAATTAGAGTGAGGACGCCGGTGTAGTTCACTAGCGAGTATCTTTCTAGTTTCTAGGTCACATAAAGTAATTGGTGCGAAATGGAAGTATCCATTTAAATCCTTCTATTTTAAATATGAACTTTAATTTTGGATGGTAAAACTGTAAATTTCTTTTAATAACACAGACACTGGGTTTCTTTGTAATTTGTTAATTTTGTTCCGTATCTTTTCGCCAGTCGATCCCTCTATACTTTTTAGATTACCAACAATGATGAAGTGTTGAAGGGATTCAGTTAATTTTAATTTTAAATCTTCTTTTAGAATGAATGTTTGGACTGCTGTAACATCGAAAGCATCTCGTTTTAACTTTAATACAAAAGGTTTTAAAATACGAAAGTGTTGGACATAAAAAATGTGACTTCTCACCATGTACCCCAATACAGGTTCTGGCGGCAAAAATATGTACGGTCACATTTCTTTATATAACTTTATCCTACACGGTAAAACCAATTTGTTCAGGGCACCAAAATAGTTTCAAACAAATTTTAATCCAACAAAATATTTAGTTATTTCAATAAATAATGGGTTAAATGAATAAATAATTTGGTTGAATTAACCAAATATATGTTTGCCCATATTTAACTCAATATTTAGTTAACTTAAACAAAATTTGGTATTATCAAACAAATCGGGATTTCAGTGTAGTTGGGTACTTTTAATAAAATCTTTTTAAATGAGTTAATTAATGAATTGATATCGGGATATTCTTCACAAATAAGTTCAGTAATGCGATGTAATCCATGCACAACACATGCTAGGTGTAACATGTTTGGAAAACGTTTTTAATGTTACGCTTGCAGAATCTGAGAGAAAGAGTAGAACTTTTAAGCAGTAGTCACAAGCTGCATTTTTTACGCTGTTAATGATAATGTCGGTAATACCGAAATAAATGATTCGATTCGAGTTAAGAATTTTTAAGAACAAAAGCTTTTATTGAACGCAAATTACAAAAAGAAACAAACTATTCTATGTCTACAATACGACTGAATTAAACTGTATCTAAAATAAAACAAGTTGGTATTCTTCTTATCAGCTGTACGTGACGATTCGCATTGTTCCCATGGTCATCTCTCAATACGGCCACAGTACGGCTCATGTTACTACCGTTTGCAGTGACAGGCAATCTGATTTTTGTAGCTACAAAAAATGACATTGGAGGATTATCTGGATGTAATATGCCAATCATTATATTAACAACGCACTTTCCTTTAATGTCTGTCCAAAATTATATCTGCGCATTATCCAGATATAATTTTCACTAGTTTTGACCCTGATTTAATTCATTGTTTTGTCGAAGTGCTTAGGTACATAATATTCTCCAATTGTCGATGAATGAGGAATATCTTGGTTGGTATATTTTTTAAGAAACTCATAAAAATAAATAATAATGAATCAATTACAAATTTATCATATGAAATACCTCTTTGGTATTCAATATGAGCCGTACTTTTCAGATGCCGCTCAAGAATATATTTGCCCCTGAATCCCATTTTCGCAGAACAAATGGTGCAAAGCACTTCTTTTTTGTTAATGACAGTGAAAATGGTGTCATATTTTGAAACAATGCTTGATATTCTCGGCATTGTTGGAAAATAATAAACCAAAAACTACTAAAATAAGACGAAAGAATACTAAACAAGTAAGTATTACATAAAGATCAAATATATTATGAAATTATAAAACGATATATACACTAAGAAAGGAGATTGCATTAAACGAAAAGTTTTATAACTTTTGGTTTTTATCATGTTCAACAAAAAGAATACCTTTCCTCAGAAAAGTGTTTATTTTAATTGAAACTAGGGTGCTGTTTTGGCGGAAGACTATTTTCTTCTTAAGTACATACTTTTCGACGAAAAGTAACCGTAATTAACTGGAATACACCTTAGTTTTAATTAATATTTTATAATGTCTGCATAACTTTGTTAAGGCAAGACATACACTTACAATTACTGTTTATAATATAGATACTATAAAACAACATATTTTAGTTTCTTTTAAGTATTATTGAATTATAAACAGTATTTTAAATAAAAAAACCAAAACATCCGGCTTTTTTATTTGCGTGGACACGCATGTATACATTAATTTAAAACTTTTGCCTTTTAACGAAAAATGCAAAAATGCTCTACTCAAGCTAATTTCTGTAAAAAAGAAAGATGTACTATGAAGAGATTGACTGTAGATCCCGGGCGAGCGAATTAATATCTTATTTAAGGAATAACATCTTTTTTAATTAACATGCTTAGGGCTATCAAAAACGAGTCATGAAGATATTGCTAATAATTAATTTAGCAAGAAATTAAAAGGAGCCATGATTCTTTAATATAATTAATATTATCTATAAAAACTAATTAGCCGATTTTGGGAATAAGGAGCTAAATTATAAGCAAAAAGTAACAAACACATATTCGTGTACGTATACTTTCGTATGACTCGTATTAATTAAGTAATACTTTTTTTATTGAAAAAGAAGGCGTGCCAGATATCAACTGGCGATCACTTTTCTTTTTTAATTAGGTAAAATGCCAGGAAATAATTTACAATTAAAGGGGAAATTACAAGTGTGAATGCGATTGATAGAGACGCAAATAAACCCGGCAATGTAGTAATTCTATACACGCAACGGTCTCGCAAAGTCGCTCTCATTTGCATGGCGGAATCTCGACCAGAATCTCCAGTTATCGATCCGATGTAAAATCTTGATGTATAGATGTTAATATAAAACACCGCTTGCATTATTGGGCACTAACTTCCACCTCAATTTACTTTAGTAGTAACTTTTTAATGTCAAGTATTAAAATAACATATTTAAGGTGACTATCTTCATCATTAATTATGAATTGAGTAAATGTAATATAAAATTTTTTCTAGTTTGAATTATAATAAAATTCATTACAGAATTCTAGCAAACATATTTTATTACCAATTATATAAACATTTTTCAAAAACAAAGATATGTGATTAAAATAGCAACAATAACACACATGCACAGAATGTGTACACTACCAGAAATTCCAGATAGATTTTCGTTTCATAATTTAAACCCCTATATCGTGGCCTCCCTTGTTATTCGGCAATCGATTACTAGTATCGTTCTTTTACAAAGACGCTTCCGTGTTGGAACCATAAAATTTCAATGCAACCGCTTGATGTATGGTGGTTTCTTGTTCCTTGTTTACTTAAATATTTCATAGTTGGCGCAGTGACTGATGGCTCTAATTAGTATAAATATGTGCCAGGAGGAAGAAGTTTATGTTATATTGAAAGATTGTTATGCATGATGCCGTATTTTTGACACGCTGTAATATATTTTATAACATACAAGTATTTCCTAACGGAACTTACAATATTCTATCGTCGTACATGGTAATATCATTAGCTTATCGTGCAAATATTTGCAAAATCAAACAATAGGATCAATATGTAATAATATTGGTTTTAGAATGTGATTAATAAGAAAACAAGAAGAAGAGTTTTTGAAGAAGTAGTCAATTCTCCGTCTAGAAAAAAGTTTTCAGTAAGTACTATCCTAAATATCAGATATCCTAAGCGGATGATATTGATGTTAATGAAATACATAATCCAAATGATGCTACACGACAAGTGTTCAAACTGAGAAACTTGAATACAACAAACACATTGCCAATGTTCTTCACTGTTAGAAATTAACGGTCTTCCAGTTAATCATAATCTACCTAGGAATCCAAGAATAATTCCTTACGGTTTTCAATATATATACAGATCAACAGTCACCTAATTAGGTATTTATCAGCACACATTCGACACAAGAAAGTGGGATACGTTGGGAACTCGTGATAAAGCGCTTCACTCGACAGCCGCGCCAGTTGCAATTTGTTGGCAAAATAGAGTACTTTATGTTATTCCCTTCCGAATAGTTCGACCCTCTGATGCCTGACTGTAGGTCGCTGTTTTGA